>JXCR01022400.1:0-13076 GCA_002079205.1 Phalaenopsis hybrid cultivar
GAATCTCTTCCTTTCTTTACAACACACAAAATTCCTCTTTGAAGTGGCAAGGAGGAAGAAATATCTCACTTTCCTTCCACTCTTACAATCTCTCAAAGAATTCCTCATAATTTAGACTCTCTAGCAAACACTAATGGTACCTCTTCAACCTTCAGGACCTTTCTAACATCTAGGACCTCTAGTCTCTCTCCAATTTTTGATCAAAATCTTCTTTTATAGTTGTGGATCAGTTTTCTCAAGAGTTGTCTAAGCACCCCTCCAAAATTCATCCTCATCCAATGATTTATTGGACATAACCGCTGAGCTCGCCGTCAGTAGCCTCGAGGGCACCGTTGGCAGGCCTTCTAAGTGAATTAATTCTGGAGTCTTGGGAAAAGTCCGTCGTCGGCGCCGTTGGGTTGGTCGTCGGTGCCCTAGGTCAAATCTTCACATTTTGGTCCTTTTTGCGCCAAATTTTCTCCTTTTTGCATCTTTTTGCTCCAATGACCCTAATTCATCATTATTGCAAAAAAACATCAAAAATACATTTCTTTAAAGTGGAATATCATAAAAAATAATGTAAAATAGGTATGAAAATCTCAACATATTTTTCGTTCGTCACAACACAATACTCACTTTCAAATATAAAATCCGTGCTATTACAAACTAACTTTTTTCAAGCCAACAAAATTTAATTTTGTCCAAAGAAAACCAAACATCCTATCAATAAAATCTAAACATAAAAGTACTAAACACAAACATAAATAAAGTTCAACAAAAAAAGTAAATGCAATTCTACATAACACAATAACATAAACAAGTAGTACTAGACAAAACATCATGAGCATTAAGTAAGTTCGAATATCTTCTTCGCTCTCGTCCTCCTAGATATCTCCCATGGATTGATAGTTTGCGTACAAGTTGTGAAAGGTTGATAAGTAAATTCATTAGTTGAATCTTCCCTAATCCAAGCATGTTTCTTAAACTTACGTACCAAACCATCTTTACTACGACCAGTATGTTCAAAATGTTCCTTCAATCTCCAATCTAGCTGATCCAACATTTCAGAAACATTTTCAATTGCATGCATAAGATTTTGTACCTCTTTTCTATCTTTTTAATCATTTTCAAAATTATGTTCAAACTGAAGTAAGGTTGAATAGGAGATGAATTCTGAGATGATTGAACTATCAATACATTCATATCATTCTCATCCCCCATTTCAATTTAGTTGCCATAGCTTCTGGATCAATCGGCTTCCAAGGAAGAAGCATTTTCTCCCAACTCTCATAAAGTACTTGTGATTGATTGTAAAGTACAAAAATAGTGGATGGATGCCTCAAACCAGTTACAGATCCATTGACATTCAAATCCAAAACTGATTTCACAATTATCGCTCAAATATCCACAAGTTTTCCAGTTTGAATAAAATAGCTTAGAATAACATTCTACTTTGTTACCTTACTGATTTTCATAGTGGGGAGTAATTTTGATGCATTAAAGAAATGCAATGCCTTAGAAGTAGGATTTAATAATGATGAAGAAAAACTAACATTTTCATCATCTATGGCCTCAAAATTTGCATCTTCATCCATAAGGTATTGATATAAATCATTCATATTATCTTTCGTTGTAGTAAAATTCACGTAGTGGTAAATAGAAACACTTTAAATCATAAAAATCTCATATATTCTTGAAGGGGTAAATTGCACGAACCTGCCTCGTACATAGATAATTCCTTGGTTGATTCCATGAAGATTTGCATAAAACTCTTTCACCATAGAGATAACTACGTTGGCAGCAGTGTAGCAAAGCACTTCCAAGTGTCTCTGTGCAGTAATCTCTTCTACTCTAGTATTCAGTGCTTCAAATTCTCGATTCAAAAACCCCTTTCTTTGATTAGCCTTTTCTTCACAAGAACACGATAATGTTACTTTTGTGCATCAAAACTGTCAAACTTTTTCTTGTTAAAAATTTCAAACAGCGATACTTTTAGAGTGAGAAGCCATATGAATTGAAAACTAGTGACTCTTCCCTCATTTTGCCCCCTAAAATTTACTTTGAAATCAATATTTGGGAGTTATAAAGAGATGTACCTGCCAAAACTGATAAAAACTACCTTTTAAAATGTTTTAAGTCATATTCATCATCGCAGTGATTCATGTGTCAATCCGGGCACTTCATGTGCGAGCTCTCTAGAATGTGGTGCTTCATGTGCCCTTCTAATGCATCATGCACTAGCTCCAAAAAAAATTCCCATTTCGATTTTGATCCAATAAATTCTCAATTCTTCCAAAAAATTAGGTAAATAAAGATGTTTCTAAATATTTATTAATGTCAAATTTCTCAAATACAAAGAATTTATAGAAGCACAAATATATTAATATAAGTAAAATATTCTGAACAAAAACATAAAAATAAAATAAATAATGATAAATATGAGTTGCCTCCCACAAAGCGCTTGGTTTGATGTCGTCAGCCCGATATTTCCAGTCTTTATCTTTCGTGACCCAACATTACAGTCACTTTAAAAACAAGTTTTTGACCATATAAATATGGTTTTAATTTGTGCTCATTCACTTTAAATATCCTTCCAGTCTTGAGATCTTCAATATTAACAGCTTCATAGGATTTAATCTGTGCCCATTCATTTTAAATTCTTAATTATTTCCAGATCAAGTATTTCTTCCTGTTCTAACTTAGATAGATGATCAACAATTGGATTATCGATCCCTTTCCTATCGAATACTATAAATTCAAACTTTTGCATTAGAAACACCCATCTAATTAATCTTGGTTTTAGATCCTTCTTTTGCATTAAATATTTAATAGCTGAGTGGTCAGTATGCATAACACATTTAGCTCTACTCTGATATGACCTATACTTATCAAAGGCATAAACAATAACTAATAACTCTCTTTCTGTAGTAGTATAGTTTATTTGAGCATCATTAAGAGTCTTACTAGCAATAGTATATGACTTTAAAAATATTATCATATCTCTACCCTAAAATAACTCTAATTGCATAATCACTAGCATCACACATTAATTCAAAAGGTTTCTCCCAATTAGGTGAAATAATTATAAGAGTAGTGATTAATTTTTTGTTTAATGTTTCAAAGGCTCTAAGGGAATCTTGGTTGAAGTCAAATTTTGTACCTTTTTTCAGTAGTTGACATAAAGAATTATTAATTTTTGAAAAGTCTATAATATATTGCCTGTAAAATCCAACATGTCCTAAAAGGCTTCTAACTCCTCTTACAGTAGTAGGTGGAGGTAGGTTGATATAACTTGAATTTTTGTAGGATCTACTTCCATTCCATTTTCTAAAAATTTTATGCCCAAGCATAATTCCTTCTGCAACCATAAATTGACATTTTTCCCAGTTTAATACGAGATTAGTCTTTTCACATTATTCTAGAACTTTCTTTAAATGATTTAGACATATTTCAAATGAAGTTTCAAATATAAAAAAAATCATCCATAAAAACTTTAATCCCTTTTTCTTTTAAATCACTAAAAATTGAAATCATACATTTTTAAAATGTTGCAGGTGCATTAAATAATCCAAAGGGCATTCGCCGAAAAGCAAAAGTTCAATAAAGACTAGTAAATGTTGTTTTCTCTTAAACTTCTAGAGCAATAGGTATTTTATGATAACTGGTATATCCATCTAGAAAACTAAAATATATGTGCCTAGCCAACCTATCCAACATCTGATCAAAAAAGGGTAACAAAAAATGATCATTCCTAGTGATAGAATTTAATTATTTATAATCTATACAGTTCTGCCATCCAGTGACTTGTCTTATTAGTATTAATTCATTATTCTCATTTTTCACTATAATCACACCTCCTTTCTTTGGAACACAATGAACTGGACTCACCGAAGCACTATTTGAAATAGAATATATTATTCCAGCATCTAAACATTTTAAAATATCTTTCTTAGTAACTTCTTTCATCACAAGATTCAATCTTCTTTGAGGATCTGCACTTGGTTCATGTTAATCTTCCAATAACTATATTTGCATAAAAATTGAAGGACTAATTCCTTTAATGTCAGCTAATATTCATCCAAAGACTTTCTTACATCTTCTAAAAGTTTCCAACAATTGTTTTTCTTATGTATCAATTAATTCTAAGGATACTATAACGAGTAATGTAGATATATATCTTAAGAATGCATACTTCAAATGTGTAGTAAGTGTTTTCAGTTCTAGCTATGGTGGTTTCTAAATAAATGAAATCAAATTCTTATTACTTTCTATAAGGTCCCACATTTCAAATTTTTCTTGAACATAATCCAATTCTTCTTTACTCACTTTTGTAGATTCATCTTGAATTTTATCCTCATCTTGATATTCCAAATATTCCTTTTCAAATTCTTTTTCAAATGTCTTCTTGAAATATTCATGGCTTAAATATTAGTTAATATCCATTTTGAAGCATTCAATCTATTGCTCTTTTGCAGGGTATCAAATTTATTTTTCAAAATTAATTGTGACCTCTTGATCAGTAACTTTCATAGTTATCTCTTCTTTCTGCACTTCTATCAAATTTCTTTCAGTGGCAAGGAATGGTCTTTCTAAAATAATAGGAAATTATTTATCTTCTTCCATATCTAATACAATAAAATCCTCAGGAAAGATAAATTTATCAACTTTTACCAAAACACCTTCTATAACTCCTTTAGGATAGGTAATCAAAGGATCAGCTAACTGAAGAGTTACATTTGTAAGTGAAATATCTCCTAAACCCAACCTTCTGAAAATTGATGAAGGAATAAGATTAATATTGGCTCCTAAATCACATAAAGCTTTTCCAAAAAATCTTTTGCCAATAGCACAAGCATTAGTAAAACTTTCAGGATCCTTAAGTTTTTTAGGAAGCTTCTTCTGAATTATAGTGTTACACTCTTCACTGAGTGCAATAATCTCATTATCTACATACTAACTTTTATTATTAAGGTTATTCTTCATAAACTTCACAAAACTTGGCATTTGTTCCAAGGCTTCAAAAAATGGAATTTTTATCGTCATTTTTTGCAATATCTCCAAAAATTTCAAAAATTAGTTATCTCTATTTTTTTTTTGCTTCAATTGTTTAAAAAATGGAGGGGGTGGTCTTTCTACAGTTATTCTCATTGGTTTAATTTGACATTCTAACTCAAAATGAAAATCTTCACAAAATTTTTCATTTTCCATCTCATCTTTTTCAACTTCAACTTCCACTTGTTTTTTAAGTCTAGTTTCCAATTCTTTTTCACTTCTTAGTTCAATAGCCTTAATTTGCTCTTTGTTCTGATCATCAGGATTTACTTCAACATTACTAGGCAATGTTCTTGGATGTCTATTGCTAAGTGAAGTAGCAATACATCCCAATTGATTTTACATGTTTCTAACTGCAGCTCTTTGACTTTGTAATTGGTTTCCCATTTGCAATATCAATTATTTCATTGACAACTTTTTCTCCTTACTCTGCAAATTATTAAAACCTGGAGGGTAATAAGGTTTATAAGTTCAATTCTCTTGATTTTTGGAGTTTCCCAATGGGTTCGTAGAGTTGTTTCCCCATTGCAAATTTGCAGCATTAGAGTTATTGTTACTCCAACTAAAATTTGGATGATTCTTCCAACCAGAATTATAATAATTTGCATAGGATTATTAAAAAGATTATTTATTATATTTAAGGTCTCGAAAGAGGATTTAGATTCTATAATTTGCCTCAATAAGTTTTTCTCGAGCACGGGTGATGTCTGAGAATAATTCATTCCATATTGATCTACCTTCTTTGATGTAACATTTATTTGGGCAGCTAACATAGATATTGCATCAGAATCATCAATACTAGCTACTCTTTTTGGATTTACTATTTCAGAGGGCCATTGAAAATTATTAGTAGTCATCTCTTCAATTAAAGAATAAGCTTCCTCGAATGCTTTTGAAATTAATGATCCACCGTCAATTATCGATCTAAGAGATTCAACCAATCCAATATAGAAACTTTGAATTATTAACCAATCTAGCAACGTATGGTGTGGAAACTTCCAAATGAGATCTCTAAATCTGTCCAAGGCTTCATAAATTGATTCTCCTTCAAACTGACAAAAAGATGTAATATCATTTCTAAGCTTAAAAGTTTTTGAAGGTGGGAAATATTTAGATATAACTTTTTGTGATAAGTCTCCCCAAGTTTTGATAGATCTAGGTGCTAACGAGTTTAACCACATCTTAGCTTTATCTCTTTGTGTAAAAGGAAAAATTCTAAGTCTGACCACATCATTCGACACTCCATCATATTTAAAAGTAGCTCGCAATTCTAGAGTACTAGCACAGTGTAAATTAAGATCTTCAATTAATGTTCCTCCAAACTGATTATTTTGCACCATTTGGAAAATAACAGGTTTATGCTCAAATAAATTGGTATCTACAACAGGGTTTGTATACTCAAATGAATTTTATTTGTTGTAGGATTAACATAATCTCTCAAATATCTCAGATGATGTTCATTTCATTTCCAGCATTACTCAAATTGCAAGCCATTTTGTTAGTATGCTCTATCTATTTTTTTTATATTTTTGAATTTTTCTAATAGTCCTTTCTAAATCAAAATCGTAAGGTACAAAATCTTCAGATCTTGCACTACACATAAACAAACATAATAAAAAATTAAAATAAGCAATAGACTAAAATATGAAAATATTTAAACTAAACTACAAACACTCATTTTTTAGTTTAAAATAAAAATAATTTAAATTATAAAATAACTTACTTCATTCATGCCAACTCTTCTTTAATTAGTGATATTTCTGATTAGCAAATCCTTACTTTTAAAGAACAAGATACACCTTTTTAGTATTTTTACATATACCGTGCCTCAGCCACCAAGAAGGATATGAAACACAAGTGATCATTCCCAATAATGTAGGAATATGGTTGGTCTTTCTAATTCCTAACCATTGAATGTTGAGATTCTCCTACCATCTATCAGAGTCATGCACCAATGAAAGAGAATAGTAAAAAGCTCTAATCACTGATTTGCAATTAGAAATTTTGATAGAAAATAAAATGATTAGAATCTTTAAAGAATAGCAGTTGGCAATCTACCACAAATTTGTGAATTTGAAGATTTTTAAACCCAAGCTTCCTAAGTATCGCCAATATACTATGAAATTGATTGATCAAATTTCAAATGTCACTTTGTACCAAATACATCATAATAATAGCACCATTTTTAATGCTTTGATATGGTTCACTAAAGAGAAAATCAACTTAGAAGAATCTACCTCACTTGAAGTTCAAGATTGCTGGGTCTTTTCCCCAATTGACATGGAATACATATAGAAATTAAGACTTGAATAATAAATTGCCCCAACTACAAATGAAAAGTTATCAGATTGAATACAATCTTTCATAAAGTACCTACAGGAAGGTAATTTTTTATGGAGATAAATCTCTTACCACTAGATAAATTCAAGAGCATTGTATATCAGCTGAAGATTTATTAATCATATACAGCTACGTTGCTTGAATAAGTATGAAGAATATATTACCGTTGAAGAGGTGCACTTCAGATTATGCAGTGTGTACAAGGCTGACCCCAAAATGTAAGCCAAAATTAACATGATGGGATATTACAAGCAATAATGATTTGTGATTGCATAGAGATAGCCCGACGCCGTCATTATTATCAAATTCATGGTGTAGTTTTACATTAACATCCTAATGTACTTCACCTAGTGATAGCTTTGTGGCTCATTGAATGTTGGGGCAAAAGTGTTAAGGATCTATTATCCTCCCTCATTCAAATGACATGTATTTATATTGGTAGCAAAATATTATTTTTAAAATTGGTAGGAGTCATTCCTTTGAGAGAGGTAAGCCACATAATGTACTCCAATCTTTAGGAATCACATCATATATAGGTTTTCCATATCTTGCTAAATCATATTTAATAATGATCCTTCCTTTAAAAGTACCAATATCAATAATTATGTAAGGCGAGAAAATATTGATCAGCTTTTCTCAATGACCTATTATCCTCAAGAGAATGGGTTGACTAAGGATTTCAACAAAAGACAAGTCCAAAGTGAAGAAAATACTTGATCAAAATAAACCACTATGCCATGAGCATTTGGTTGAAGCTCCGCGGGGCTACCAAACTACATAGAGAACCACAACACAACCTACTCCATCTCCACTAGTTTATGGGTTTGAAGTTGTGCTTCTGGAACCCACCTCTTGAACCATTCAAAACAAGATGTCAGTTATGATGAGAAAAACTCGAGGAAAAAATTCCACGTTGATAGAAGTAATACAAAGACCTCAATCCAACTCAAGCTGGAGGTAAAGTAATGTTTGCGAGCTCAAGGCAAACATTCCGAACCATCCAATTTAGGCATCACCTATTGGATCAAGGTATTTCACTAACAGTTAGATTTAGGCAATGTTAGCTTGTCTTTTGTGATTTTTTTTTTTGAATCACATCAATCGACCCTAGGATTGCAACCTAATAACTTAAAGCTTTTTTCTATCAGGTTGGATTGTAGGTTTACACACTAGATCATGAAGATCGTGTGATTTCTCATGGATTGCTCATATTCATCGTTCCACTGTCCGGGAACAATGAACTTATTCCATATATTTATTTTTATTTTTATTTTTATTTTTTGTAAACAAACAGTCCTGATAGGAGAGGAAGAGCAATGATGTATGCTTAGAAAACTTGAGGTCATTTTTTTGACACGATATAACAATTTTGCAGAGCAATGAAGAAATGGCCCATGTAAATGTGGTGACAGTGACATGCTGAGGTGGAAGCCACGTAGGTATATTCTTTTAAACACATAATTAGGGTATTAAGAAAATTAATAAATTATAAAATAAATTAAAGAAGTTTAAAAAAACTCATAACTATTTGAATAAAGTCAGAAAAATACAATATAAAATGCCACAAACTCAGTGAAACAATGAATAAAAGAAAAATAAAATCCTAGTAAAGTGATTCATAATAATTTTATTAATAATATTAAATCACTAATAAATCATTAAAAATTTAAATTAAATCAAAACTAAATAAAATTTGAATGGATTGAAATCCCTAAGTTCATTAAGTTTCCCTAGTTTTTCCAAGGAAATAAACCAACAGTTTAATAAGAAATTATAATTTCTCATGAGTTGAGTTGAGAAATGAATATATTAATAAAACAAAAGTCAAAAAAATTCTCAAATGACTTGAATATTAAAGAAAATCATTAAAACAGAAAACGCATTTTAATAAAATTATGAGTTCATTTATTTGAATTCATCTAACCACTTATTAAATGTAAGAGTACATTTGAAAATTATGAGTTTAAACTTCTATCATGTGACCCATTGAATATGAGAAATAATATGGCAATTGAATTATGAATTGAATGGTTAAAATGCATATAAGGGTAATTTCGTAATAACTTGCAATATAAAAAATATGATTTTATCACCCCTTGAAAATTCCAATTGACAAGAAAAGTTATAAAATCACTCAACATTGTTCCCTGATTGACGAATTTGAAGATTCGGGAATTTGAAAATTGCTAAAAGCTGATTGTAACCCATTAAAAAAATATAAATAGTAAAATTTCATTAAAAAAATATATTTATAGAAACGTGAGAAAATGTACATGTGTAATTCTTCAAAATTACAAGTATACCATTTCCTACTTTTAAACCTTCAAATTAAAAGATTGAAAAATCAACACTTCTCAAATTTAACTTTTAATGATTAATAATAAATTAAATTATAATAATCCGATGATATACATGACTAGAAAAGTAAAGAAAGTTATATTTGTAATTTCGTAAATTTACTAACATACCCTTCTGTTATGAACCTTCAATTTGAAAAATTGGATTTCAAAAATATTAAAACTTGATCTCAATTGATTTACAATCAATCAAATAGTAATAATTCAAATAGTATTGGAAATTGAAAGTAATTAGAGACATATTTGTGATTTTCCAAAATTATAAATACACCCCTATTATATTTAAACCAACAAAATGAACTTTCCAAAATTGAAATCCTTAAGCTTGAATTGAAATTAATAATATAAAGTCAAAGTATCATCAAACATTAAAATGCATGTGCTTGAAAATGTATTTGGGTACATTTGTAATTTCTCTAAAATTAAAAATATACATTTCTCACTATGAAATTGAATAAATGAATAATAAAAATTGAAAATTCAACAAAAAAGAAACATGTAAACATGATTCTCATTTTGAAATGAAATGGTTCAAGTTAAAAATGACAAATTTTAAAACATACACTTATACACTAAAAACTTAAGAAGTTCTTTAAGAAACTCCAAATTTAATAAATTTTTTACAAACTATTAAAATGAATTGAAAGGGATCAAAGTATACAAAATAATTTTTATTAAATCTTTTTTAATAAATTTTAAATAATAAATTCCTTAATAAAAAAATAATTTATAAAAATTAAAAGTTAAAATAAAATGCCTAGGAAATTTTAGTGCTTGTTAAGAACTCTATTTCAAACAACTTTGTCAAATTTATAGAAAGTTTTTGAACATAATAAAACCTTCAAAAATAATTTCAAGTCAATTTGAATACATTTAAGTTAGAATATACAAATCCCAAAATATCACAAAAGATGAAACCATAATAAATCATAATATTCATATAAAAATAAAAATTCCTAAAATTTTATATATTTGGTTTATTAGATTTATATTTAATTTTCTAGAGGTTTATAGCATCTTATAATAAATTAATAATGTAGAATACTCATATATTTCACATAAGCTTATATGAGGCATTTAACTCAAATAATAAAATAAATGTAAATAAATTTTTAAAATTTCTTAAAAATTTAGACAACACAAAAATCAAAGAAAATTTGTAAAATACTAAAAACATTAAGAATTTAAAAATAAAACTTATCTTTTCATTGAAATTTTGAACAGACAAATCAAACTTCTTCCCTTACCTTATACTCACCACCTTTAGACTTGATACGACTCTAACCCAAATTTTAGGATTGGGTCAATGTGATGTCATTTTTATCTTATTATGCATTGTGTTGTGCTTGTGCTATTTTTTTTTGTTAGACAAATTGTTTGAATGAGTCAATAGACTTTTCCCTATATACTGTATTTCGTTTGCAAGCTATGTTTTATAGGCTACCATAGTTAGCTAAGAGGTACTAACTTTGTTTTCACTGAAATTTGTAACAACCTAGGGTGATTTAGTAAATATAGATTCCTGTAGTAAATATAGGTTTCTTTTCCTATAGTGTTATATTTTTTAGATTTAGGTTGTCTTTCGTAGTTGGTCAACTATTGACATTTGAATTATTGAAGGATGGATGAACTTGAAAATGAAGGATAAACCTCAACTGAACTAACAATGGCATTCAAATTTAATTTTTAATTAGAGAGTCTATCATAAGTCTAGGACTAGTTACCCTTTTATTGTGCTTATCTTATTTGGTTTGTTGGTTATGCTTGATTGATCATCTCAAATTTTAGGTTGACATTATTGTGTGCTTCTTACTTGGATTTTTAATAAGATCACTAATGGCTAGATTTTTTATCGCAACATAATAATTTTAACGTAATTTTTAAAATTAAATGAAACCCATAACAAAAAAAAAAGAAATCATTGCATTCGCTCCTTAGAAAAATCATAATTTTAAAACAACAAAATTGGCAATTAATTAAAGTTATGTCGACACAAATTTTAAGGCGTGTCGTCCATTGGAAGCTGTCGGTCACCAAATCGAAATCTCGTCGCTCACTTCGGAGTGACATTTAATTTACATATATGTTTAATTTTATAGAAAAATATGAAATCAAACTTATCGCATATCTTTAAAAGTTTAGATGAAAGAACATTACACCTCAAGCTATGTATCTATCTTAAAAGATAAACACAAGAATTGAGGGTGAGGCTCGATCAATTAAACTAAGAAATATATAACATTCATTTGGTCTAACAAACTATTTTTATTCGAAAGCTGGTAAATTCACCTATTTAATATGAAAAATTAAGTAGAGTTTATATTATGCTGGGTTCGGAAAAGCTTCATATAAGGAAAACTCCTATAGTTAATTACACCTTAGATAACCTAAGTCAACTAAGAAAACTCTTGATAAAAATCAAGGGATATTTTCTTTAAGAAATTCAAAAGGATAGGACTTTTCAACGAGATTGGACAAAGAGGTGTGAAAAGGGAATAACTCAAATTTGGAACATTTTGTTTTGTAATTCAAATGAAGAGATGATGGGATGTCATAGATCTGGAGGAGAACCTCAGTGACTTTCCAAGTTATCCTATGGTTTGACTTCAATTTAGATGAGAAATATGTAAATTGTTCATCCTGCCAACTTTTATTTATTTAGAGCTTACATTCATGTGAAACGATCACACAAACAACCTTGAAAATGTGAGGATCTAGGTCGTGATAAACGAAAACCTTGAGATCCTAAAACGAGTTAGGGCTTATATTGTTTAGTACAGCTATACAAAAGCCTAAAGAGGAGTTGAGGATTTATGTCGCACTAGGCGGACAACCTCAAAGTCCAATGGCTTAGTTATTTAATTCTAAAGAAAAAATGGTTTAGTTGGTGTAGACATGTCTTACTATTCCATGCTGCCCACAATGCTAGCTCCAAGCTACTTGTTGTGATGAATTTAAGTCTTTTAATGTGTCATGTTATGTTGTCAAATCAAATGTCCCTAAGGTTGTGGTTCCTTAAATACTATGGGGCATGTTAAAGTTGATTAGAGCGACACCGGTTAGAATCGTACAATTCACTCATTCTGATACCACTATTTTCATTCAAATTCACTAAATTCAAATAAAATTACTAAACTCAACTTAACGAGTTTCATACTTTCATTTAGCCCATGTGAAGCCTCGTTAGTAACCGTAATCAGATGTCCCTAAGGTTGTGGTTACTTAAATATTTTGGGGCATGTTAAAGTTGATTAGAGTGACACCAGTTAGAATCTTATGGTTCTCTCATTCCGGTACCACTATATTCTTTCGAATTCACTTAGTCCAAATGAATTTACTAAACTCAAC
>JXCR01022418.1:0-11373 GCA_002079205.1 Phalaenopsis hybrid cultivar
CACTCAACACATCACATGTCAACATTCTAATGACCATCAAGGATGAAGAGACCGTCAAGTGGTAAAGGCAGTTAAGAAATCTAGATGGTGGAGACCAGTCTGAAAATTGTTATTTCCACCGTGCAAAAGGACATTCGACAGAAAGATGTGTTCAATTAAAGAAAGAAATTGATTGTCTAATACGCCAAGCTCACCTAGGTTATGAACAAGGTGAGGGGAACCAGAAAAGAATCGTCGGAGTTATCAAATAAGAAGTGCAACTCCAAATTATCTTATTTGAGTAAAAGGCTGGCTTAAACTCTTAAATTTATTTTTATATTGCTTTAAAAAGTCATTTAAGTGAGTTTTTCACATGAAAGATTTTTGTGTAGAAAGCCCCCTTGAAGGCAAGAGTTAGACAAGGTCTTCATCCATGCCTCTTAAAGTCGAGCCCAAGAGGAAAGACTCGATGGGAAGATATCGTACTCCTGAAAGTCGAGTCCAAGAGGCAAAACTAGATGAGAAGCTATCATGCCCCTAGAAGTCGAGCCTAAAAGGCAATACTAGACAGAAAGATACGATACTCCTGGAAGTCGAGCCCAAGAGGCAAGACTCGATGAAAAACTACCATACCCCTGGAAGTCAAGCCCAAGAGACGAGACTTGATGAAAAAATACGGTACTCCTGGAAGTCGAGCCCAAGAGGCAAGACTCAATGAGAAGCTATCATGCCCCTGAAAGTTGAGCTCAAGAGACAAAACTCGATGGGAAAATATGGAACTCCTGGAAGTCGAGCTCAATAGACAAGGCTCGATGAGAAACTGTCATGCCCCTAAAAGCGAGCCCAAGAGGAAAAACTCGATGGGAAGATACAATACTCCTAAAACTCGAGCCCGAGAGGCAAGATTCAATGAGAAGCTACCATGCCCCTAGAAGACGAGCTCAAGAGGCAAGTCTCAATGGAAAGCTAGTAATGGACATGGTCCTCACTAGAAAGACTCCACGAGAGCAAGTGGTTGACAAGGCTTCTAATCAAAAACCTACAAGTCTCAGTGACACATATACATCAAAGATCTCATAAAGATACAAGCTTTAGAAGGCACAAGTACATCAAAGAGCTTAGAAGGCTACAAGTCTCAGAAGACATGAGAACATCAAAGATCTCAAAAGGCTAAAAGTCTCAGAAGATACGAATATATTAAATACCTCAGAAACCTACAAGTCTCAGAAGACATATACATAAAAAACCTTAGAAGGCTACGAGCCTTAGAAGGTACTGATTCATTTCAAGCTCTTATAAGGCACAAGCCCGAGAGAGCTCTTATAAGGCACAAGCCCGAGAGAGCATAACCTTGAAAGGCACGAATTTCAAAACGTATGCGATCCTTCATTTTATAAAGTATATGTGCTAAATTTAATTGCAGAAATTCGTATAGTTGAGAAGCCACAATAGCCACAGAAGTAAAGTCAAAGACATACAAAGAAATATATTATCCTCTACAAATATCACATCATATGATTAAAAATACTATAAAGACCAACAAGACTGGTATAAATACTACAAGAGATATCGCCGCTACATAAGCATAAAACTTTCCCACTCAAAGCACGGCTGGAAAAATCTAGCATTTATTCATCCTCACCGAAATGTGCAGTAGCAACAAACAAGAAGATCCTAAGTCACCTACTGGGCAAGGACTGAGATAACTTTATTCATTTCATTGATGTGAAAATAATATTTTATTGTTTGTTTGTTATGCATGACGAGGACAACTTTCTGTTGCACCACAACATAAAAGAAGATATCGTTGTTCGTTTATTACGCAGGACTGTGACGACTTTCCTATGCACCACAACATGAAAGAATATCTCATTGCTCTCTTGTTACGCAAGACGGGTGACTTTCCTCTTCGCCGCAACGAGAAAAAAGATCTTGTTGTTCGTCTGTTATGCAGAACGAGGACGAATTTTTACAGCAACACAACGTGAAAGAGAATCTCGTTGCTCGCCTATTACGCAGGACTAGTACAACTTCCTTTTTCACCGTAACAAGTGTTGACCTCATTTTTGTGAGGTCTTTTCTTCTCCTCCTTAGAGTCTAGGTTCTAGCTCTAGAAATTTCTATGGACAATCTTAGAAAACTAGAATTGAGACTCACCCTTCTAGAAGCTCCAGCCGATTCCTATTTTCCTTTGATGTCTANTTTCGACCCATGCCGAACCATAGCAACCCTCATCGCATAAGATCATTTCCTTTCCTCACATTTCTTCTCCGACATCGTCTCTCCGACCTCTCCGTCGTTGTCCGCTCGCACTTCTTTGACGTCGACTGTAGCTAGCGTCTGCGACATTCAAAGCCGAAAGAGTTCGCATCTACAGCATTGTCTCTGTTCGATTTCGACGCTGACAGGTTCGCACGTTGTCTTCTTCGGTTCCTGTCTTCTATGCAGCTTCGCCCATACCGTCTTTGGCTCGTCATTCCTGCCCTCTAACCGACTTGACAGAGCTTTTAATTGTTGTGATGGAGATTCCTTCTTCTTCGGTTGAACCTGACAAAGACTCTTTTGCCCACACGGTGGGTAATCCCCAGGTGGAGACGACGGTTGTCTTCCCCTCAAGCTATAAGAAATATCGTGACGGTACAGGTGATTGCCCATTTATTAAGAATGCAAGCAGGAAAAGTGAGAAAACAACACTCTTTTTCTCGGAGTTAGAAATTTTAACACTGACCGACAAATTCAAGTTTGCTCTTACTGGAAAATTACAGTGGAAGCACCCACTTATAGAAGTTATCAGGAAAAATTTTGGTGATCTCAAATTAGCAGGAAAGTGAAAAGTGTGGCTGATGGGAGACATGTATTGATTCAATTAACCGTGACTGAAGACTACACTCAGATTTTCTCCCGAAAAAATATCTTAGCATTGTTGGTAAATCAATGAGGCTACTCAAGTGGCCTCCTGATTTTGACCCCAATCATAAACTTTTTACTGTACCGGTATGGTTTAGTCTACCAGGTCTCAAGCTGCACTTTTTTCATCATCAGGTTCTTTACTCTATTGGGGTCATACTTGGAGACCCTATGAAGCTAGATCTACCGACTTTCAAACTAACCAGACCTTCTGTGGTCAGAATACTTGTTGAAAGAGATATTACTTTACCTGACGTTACTGAAGTCTGGTTGAGCACAATTCATAATGGATATTGACAACAAATCGTCATGGAGCATATACCGCCTTATTGTTCTCATTGCAAGATGTTTAGGCATACACTTGATAAATGTCATAAGTTTCATCCTAATTTGAAATCTAAAGATCAAGTGAATAAAGATGGATCTAATCCCACTACTTTGGACATATCTGTTCCATCTGGAGAGAAAGCTACCACATGACAGGATTTAGATATCGCTAAAGATCAACCACCTACCATCCCTGCTGAGAGGGTGCAACCCGATCCTCTACCCAACATCAGAGTTCCTGATGAAGAACACCATACCACAAGTACAAATCCAAAAGTGCTTATATCACTCACTGTTATTTAAGAAGGTTCACTTACATATCAAGACATACGAGAGTGCTCCTTTGATTCAATCAAAGATCAGCTGGTACAACAAACAGTTATTTCTAATGTTCAACATCCTACACATGTTCGACACACTTTAGACCAATCCACTGATCAGGCGAGTCAATCTTCGAATGATGAATGACAGTCTATTTCAGAAGGAAGAAGAAGACTGGAGGCCGACTCGAGCTTAGGAACTTATTGTATGATACTTTGGTCACTACTGGCAATGAAACTCCTCTTACCAATTTATTAGCTGACTCCTTTCTTAGAACTAGAGGTAGAGACAAAGCAAAATTGGGTCGCTCTCTGGCTACCTGATATTACGTTTTTTGGCTTTTTTTTCCTTTAGGTCTCTTGTAATTTTCTGTATTTTTTCTTTTTTGGAACCATTTGTATGTGGTGGTTATCGTGGGGGAAGGGTGTCATGCTTAGGTTCTTCCACACAATCTATATGTATCCTTATTTCTTTTTAATATATTAGTTTTTGGGCTTTCTCAAAAAAAAAATATATATATACATACATATTAAAGGCAAATTCATTGATATAAAAGGGAAGATATAAGGTTTTAGTGAGTGGTACTAAGAGCCCACTCATAGGGAATACAACTCCTTCAAAAAGAGACTTGAAAATATTACGTATACCCCAAGAATTATGAAATACTCCTAATCATGGTGGGTAGATTTACAATTTCCCCTCCTCCTGGTTCTAGGGAGGCAGTCCAGCAACAAACTGTGATGTGGGCTTCCACCTGAAATTATAAAACAGTAATCCTAAAAATTCATGAGTTCTAGCATTCCTTTTTTTTTTCTTCTCAGCTTTGTAAACTTGTTATTCATCTTTCAGTGTTTGTCCCATCTGATCAATTGGTGGATCTTCGATGGAGAGCTCAACCTAGGGGGTATGTTGATCCGTAAATTGCTGAGCAGTCTCAGCCTTCAGCACAATGATCTTGGCACTCCTTCAGGACTTGAGTACCATCTCCTCCCGCAATAGGTGGTTCTAAAACAATTTGGCTAGCATCTACTACAACAAATTCTTAGTATTTATAATTTGAGGAAGAACTGCCTCAACAGCAGTGGGGAGTAGTTGTTGAACTGGTTGTTGAGGAATAAACTAAAGAGACAATTTTCATTCAACATTTCTGGAAGATCTTCAGTGTCAATTATATTTTCCTCCACTTGAATGAGGTTGTTAGGAACTGCATAATCCCGAGGGAAGACTTGATTATCCATTGATCCCACAGAGCCAACCATATCAACATAACTGAAGCAACCAATGGTTGAGGAGGAACAAAAGCCATATAACCAACCGTGCGATTAAAGCAGATGAGTGAAACAGAGGAGAAACCGAAGGACCAATTTGTTTGGCTTTATTAATCAGCCGAGATAAATGATTCGTACGCGTGAGTTGTTCGAATGGAGGAGATGACTGAGGGTGAGCGGTGTACGAGACTCGCGGGACTGTAGGGTCCAGAAGCCACGGATTACTACTCTGTTGAGTGGCGCGAAAGAGGAAAACAACCACACAATCGATCCAAACAGAAGAATAAACGGAGAGATCTCACCAAAAATAACCGAAGTCGAAGCCCTAGTTCAGGTAACCATTCTCGTCGCCAGAGCACTCCTTCATGCCAGATCATAATATGCATGTGTGTGCATGTTGTTAGATGTAATTCACCCTCTTATGTTACTGATTGGGGACGCAAAATCATGCATGCATGTAAATTGAAAAAATAGTATTGATATTAATGTACTTTAATTTGTACAAAATTTAGATTTTACTCATGTAATAGATGTATAAAATATAGATAAGATAATATATTGTACTATGTGATAGAATGTTCTAAGCATTCTTAATTGATTATAATTGAATAATAAATTATCAATTATTTTCAAACTAATTTTTTTATGTTTAACTAGAATGCATATTATTTTTTCTTTACGTTATTATAATTTAGGATTATGAGTATTCATTAGCTAATTGATAGCTCACAATAATTTAACTAACAATTTTAAAGTTTAAGTTTTAAAATAGAAAATAAGCAGTAAATGTGATAATGTTTATAGAAGACACAACCAAATTGGAAAAATATAATTTTATTCATGATTTTTAAATTTCAGATGAACAAATTAGATATCGTTAGTAGCTCTTTCGATTTATTTGAAATATTAATTGTTAATGATGGAGTTTGAAATTAATTTTATTTTTAACATCCGACTGTCTATTCCCAAGTTGGTAAATGTAAGTCCCCGGGACAGGTCACGACAATCAGGATAGGTCAACTGGGACCAAACGAGTTCGGAAAATCAACCAGGAATGCACTATGTTGAATTAGACCATCTTAGGTCAACGTAAGGGGCCGACCAATTGGCAAAGATAGCTCAATTGAGGCTGGAGAGCCGAGGAAAATTATGCACAACCCAAGACTACAATAAATTAATCCAAACACCGCAGCAATTCAAAACATGCAGNGGACCAAACGAGTTCGGAAAATCAACCAGGAATGCACTATGTTGAATTAGACCATCTTAGGTCAACGTGGGGGGCCAACCAATTGGCAAAGATAACTCAATTGAGGCTGGAGAACCGAGGAAAATTATGCACAACCCAAGACTACAATAAATTAATCCAAACACCGCAGCAATTCAAAACATGCAGAAGAAAGATGCACCTCTGAAAATTTATGAGGCTAACATTAGTGCTTTACATTGGAAGTGAATATTTTAATTGCAGCTGGAAAATTTAGAAATGAAAGCACTTTCATAAAGGAAATACTTACAGTACGTTGCCCGGGAACAATTTTTGAAACTATGCTTAACAAAAGTGTTTTCTGCTGCTTTCCCGCAAACCAGATTAACATAGACTCATCCTGGAAATAATGTGGGAAAAACAACATTAACAGATATTAGAAAGGGGAAGCCCTTAAATAAAATAATAATAATAAAACCATATATAGGAAAGCAGAGAAAGTAACAGTTATCTTGTCTTATATTGTGGAATGTTGCATTGCAAGGTATTTATAGACGTTTTATGGCCTAAATTCTTTCCAATAAGAAATTGACATTGATCAGAATAAAAAAAAAAAAAAGAGGCCATGCTATAATAAAATAAATAAACATAAAAAAGTAAAATGATTATCAACTGTGAACNCAAACAACATTAACAGATATTAAAAAGGGGAAGCCCTTAAATAAAATAATAATAATAAAACCATATATAGGAAAGCAGAGAAAGTAACAGTTATCTTGTCTTATATTGTGGAATGTTGCATTGAAAGGTATTTATAGACGTTTTATGGAAATTGACATTGATCAGAATAAAAAAAAAAAGAGGCCATGCTATAATAAAATAAATAAACATAAAAAAGTAAAATGATTATCAACTGTGAACAGTACTAGAATGCGTTGGTCATGGTTAGAAAGCAAACTGCTAGCAAAAGAAAGCAGAAGTGTCAATTACGATATATACACTATTAAAGCAAAAGAATCAAATACAGACTACAGCAATTGGATGAAGAATAGCTAGATTAGACAGTTAAGTCAACTAAAAATATTAGAATAAATATGAAGTAGATGCACTGTTGACCTCATTTTGAGGTCATTACTCTTTTCCTTAGAATCCTAGGATCTAGCTCTAGGAGTTCCTATTGACCATCTTAGAAAACTAGAATTAGGACCCACTCTTTTTAGAAATTTCAGCCACTTCTTATTTCTCTTGTGGTGTCTCGCATTGATGATCTCAAACCATCGTCGTATAGTCGAGGGGTTAAGGACAATCATATGGAGACTCAGGGAGAAGTTCCCAATAGGATCTCGAGCCCTAAGAAAACTTCTTCAGGACTTTATCATCGCACACACACACAAGATGCACGAAATTCACTAAGTCGCACAAAATCGAACTTAAATCGAGCCTAAATGATGGATGAAAATGCGAACTTCTTTAGACAACCTCCGACGACAAAATGGACTGTGTCAACGCGTACATGACACCAATTTTAGTAGGAAAAGACACTCATATTGACATATTTCTGACACGAGCAAAATTGCACGCAAATCGATGAATTTGTTAAAACCTTCTCTGATGGTGAAACGAACTGCGCCAACACGTCCGGAACGTCAAAATTACCTAAAAAAGACATTCAATTTTCTACAATCTGACGCACAAATTAAATTTTATTTTTAAAATATTAAATACTTTTATATTTATATAATTATTTATAATCTTAATTATAATCCTAAACCATATTTTCTCTATTCCCTCACACTTAATCTTTCGTTCGACCCCGCGGCTTAGTCGAACGCTCGGCTCGTCTCCCTCATGTGCCCTAGCTTCCGTGGACGATCCATGCTGCAATCTCTTCCCCCTCTCTCAACTCTTCTCCTTCCTCGCGTGGCCGCTCGACCTCTCGACTCTCCAATTGCAGGGGCCAAGCTGGCCGACCCTTCTCCTACTCGAGGTTTTGATTTCTCCGTCTTTATTGTGACGATTCCATCTTTGTTGTTCTATTCGATCACGAAAACGATGTTAGGTGGTTGTCCCCTCTCTTCTCTGCCTATAAAAAGGCTTCATAGAGCATTGTTTTGGGATGTTGAAAATTTTTTGAGAGAAAAGGGAGGCTGTGATTTTATTGTTTGATATTTTTAGGGGAGAAAGCTTTGTCGAAAGCCTTTCTGAACTAAGTTCTCGTGCGCTGGGAGTGTGGAGCATTCGTGGGTTGCTGTTTTCTGAAACTTTTAGCAAGGGCAGCTTTGCCGAAATCTTTTCTAATTTGGATTCTCGTGCGCAGGGAGTGTGAAAGATTTGTTGGTTGTTGTTTCTTGAAGTCTTCAAGAGGAGGATTTCTGTTGGAGTGGTTTTCTTGAATTTGTCTTATAATTTTGCTTTAAATTTTCATAAAAGANAATTTCTCCTTCTTTATTGTGACGATTTCATCTCTGTTGTTCTATTCGATCACAAAAACAGTGTTAGGTGGTTGTCCCCTCTCTTCTCTGCCTATAAAAAGGCTTCATAGAGCACTGTTTTGGGATGTTGAAAATTTCTTAAGAGAAAAGGGAGGTTGTGATTTTATTGTTTGATATTTTTAGGGGAGAAAGCTTTGTCGAAAGCCTTTCTGAGCTAAGTTCTCGTGCGCTGGAAGTGTGGAGCATTTGTGGGTTGCTGTTTTCTGAACCTTTTAGCAAGGGCAGCTTTGCCGAAATCTTTTCTAATTTGGATTCTTGTGCGCAGGGAGTGTAAAAGATTTGTTGGTTGTTGTTTCTTGAAGTCTTTAAGAGGAGGATTTCTGTTGGAGTGGTTTTCTTGAATTTGTCTTATAATTTTGCTTTAAATCTTCATAAAAGAGGCATTTTCCTTCTCTCCTCTATTCTGTACTGTTTAGGATGACAGCCAAAAATGTTTATTTTCTCTTCTAAAGTATGTGGAAGCAAGATTTGGGCTTGTTTTGAAATTTAAGCATGAAATAGTCCTTGGGAACACTAAAATAGGGCATGATATGACTGTCTTCTTTTCTTTTTCTGCTCAAGATATATGGAAAGCATGTTTAGGTTCATTCTCACATGCAAATCTTTTTCTTACACTTCTATTATTTCTATACCTACATGTTGTAAATTGTGGCTTTCTTTTTTTGTTCCTTGTTGAAGCAATTTACTGTTAAAAGAAGGATGATTTGTTCAGGAAAAAAGATAATTTATGTTTCTTTTCTGCTTAAGATGCATAAAAAGTCATGAATATGAATTTTGGATTGATGCTTGCTCATCTAGAATCTATGTTGGAATCCATTTTTATGTTGAAGCATATGTTGGCACAATACTGTGAAATATGAGGCTTTAAGGGAAAATATTTTTAGTTGTTTTAACCCATTTGTTGGGGTACGATTTTGGCTCTTTGGAGTTGGATCATTGCTGGAAATATTCTCTGTTTTGGCCCATTTGAAAGGCTCTGTTTTGACTCTTTGGGGTTGGATCCTTGTTGAAATTTTTGCTTCTGATTTGCCCCTATGTAGGGCTCGATTTGCCCATGTGTTGAGTTCGGTTTTGGCCATGAGATATGGGAATTATGTATGAAAATTTTCTTTGTTTTTGGCCCATTTGATGGGCTCGGTTTTGCCCATGTGCTGGANCTGTCTTTTTTTCTTTTTCTGCTCAAGATACATGGAAAGCATGTTTAGGTTCATTCTCACATGCAAATCTTTTTCTTAGACTTCTATTATTTTTATACCTACATGTTGTAAATTGTGGCTTTCTTTCTTTGTTCCTTGTTGAAGCAATTTACTGTTAAAAGAAGGATGATTTGTTTAGGAAAAATAATAATTTATGTTTCTTTTCTGCTTAAGATGCATAAAAAGTCATGAATATGAATTTTGGATTGATGCTTGCTCATCTAGAATCTATGTTGGAATCCATTTTTATGTTGAAGCATATGTTGGCAAAATACTGTGAAATATGAGGCTTCAAGGGAAAATATTTTTAGTTGTTTTAACCCATTTCTTGGGGTACGGTTTTGGCTCTTTGGAGTTGGATCATTGCTGGAAATATTCTCTGTTTTGGCCCATTTGAAGGGCTCTGTTTTGGCTCCTTGGGGTTGGATCGTTGCTGAAATTTTTGCTTCTGATTTGCCCCTATGTAGGGCTCGGTTTGCCCATGTGTTGAGTTCGGTTTTGGCCATGAGAAATGGGAATTATGTATGAAAATTTTCTTTGTTTTTGGCCCATTTGATGGGCTCGGTTTTGCCCATGTGCTGGACTTGATTTTGTCCCTTTGGTGGGTTCGGTTTGCCCCCTCTATCGGGCATGATTCGGTTAGAGATTATTCTTTAACATTCCTCTCAAGTTTTTTTATTGGTAATCAAGTTTGTCATCCCAAAATTCATAATTTCAATGACTACCTCTATGTGGTGGTGTTTAATATAAGTAAACTAACTTACTATCATGTCTTATGTGATGTAAACGGTTTCAGTCCTAATGATCTATAATAGCTTGTCCATTCACTCTCTTATGTANCCATGATTTCAATGACTACCTCTATGTGGTGGTGTTTAATATAAGTAAACTAACTTACTATTATGCCTTATGTGATGTAAACGGTTTCAGTCCTAATGATCTATAATAGCTTGTCCATTCACTCTCTTATGTATATCAAAAGCAATACAATGACAATATCTATGGTGGTTTCTTTCACTATTTTTGGCCGTGAGTCTTTATATTACGTAATTTTCTTCTCATTTTTCCATGGCTATGAGCTTTCTCTTATGACTCTTTTATGATTAAAAAATGGTTGGATTGGGCTGGGTTTTCTCTTCACTGTCCCTAGCCGTGAGTATTGATATCATGCTTGCCCCTTTGCTGTGAAGTCGGTTCAGTGATTGCGTGAGCTGTTGGCTTTACCTGAGAGCATTCACGTGGGATTCTTTTATTTTGTTTGGTTGTTTTTGGCTTTCTCCTTTGTTGTGAGGCTGATTTGGTGGAGTTGGCTGCTGCCTTTGGTCGTGAGCCTTACTGGGTGTTTGCTGCCTTTGTGGCTTTCCTCTTGTTGATCTTTACCCGTGACCCTTACTGTTGTGGTTTATGTTGTAGTTGGCTGGGATTTAATTTGCTTCTTATTTTATCCTGGCCATGAGTTCTTCCTATGGTTCTTTTATATAAAAAATAGTTGGTTCAAGCTTAAATAATGATGATATGCTCCCTGCTGCCTTGACTGTGATCCTTGTTTGATGATTATGGCCTTTCTCTTGTTGTCCCTACCCGTGAGCTTAAAGGATGGAGGCTTTTCTCTTGCTGCCCTTTACCCGTGAGCCTTGTAACCTCTTCATGGAATATGTTGAGCTGGTGGTTGCCCC
>JXCR01022418.1:11907-59121 GCA_002079205.1 Phalaenopsis hybrid cultivar
TTTGTATGATTGAAATATATGTGTATGCTAAAATATAAATTTTAAATGTGTTACAATTTGGTTGTCCACTTGTTGGCACCCTCTTAAGTTAGGTTTAGTAGGACATCTTCTAGTGGAGTGGCGGACTTTATACATCCGGGTGACCGATAGTAGCCTTCGACATCCCTTGAGTACAAATATATATATTTGAGTCTAGCCCAGACCCGAGTGCTTGTGGTCCCTTATTTTCGGATTTTTCGTATGTTTTATCGAAATTTTTGGACAAAACACTCGTGGTCTTTTCTCCGGGATTTTTTCGAGGTTTTGATAATTTTATTTGAATTGGTACTCGTCAATTTTCTCGAGTTTTCCTTCGTGGATTATTTGTCGATTTTCTCGAGTTTTTCAGGCAATGTTTTCATTGTTTATACAATGAATAAAAGCTAGCTTAAAGGAGCAGCAGGTCTCCCAAATATACAGATTTGATTTACATTACAGTATTTTATTTCACAGCATGTTATATTGTTCTCCTAGCATGTTATATTGTTCTCCTAACATGTTATATTGTTCTTTTTTTTATACCACATGTTTTACTGTTTTGATACACACTATGTCTTAGTATAGGAAAACCTAGTGATTACATAGAATTAATAACAAACATGAAGTTGCTACGATGAAGAACTTGGATCGAACACCGTGGGCAGCATGACGAGGACATACGGAGGAGCTACTTCAAGATGGATCTGCGACATCAAAACACATTCACATCACTGATCACTTTCTTTAATTTAAACAACAACCCATAAGATTTTAAGGTGGTTTGTTTAGTGCAACGTAAACCCTCACATATCACTTTTAGGCTTTTGCTGCAATTATAAATCCTAACGCTTTAGGATTCCGAGGTTACTGTATAGTACAGTGTAAATCCTCCTATCTTTTTAGGTCATTTGCACAATCAAATATCGTGCGAATATAAGTCCTAAATTCTAAATAAATTGCAGGATTAAACATTAAATAACATCATTTCAAAGATATAAAGCCAAACAATAAGATAGTTGGGAAGTCACCGGTGTTTCCCCTGGATCTGTGATATCCCCTACTCTTCATTCCTTAGGATTCCTGCAAATAACTGTTCTTATTTTGAGTCACTCCCATTTGATTTTCTCATGTCCAATTTTGGAAACCTAAATTTTGAAATCTTGAAGGCAAAACCACTGGTCTTAATCGAGAGTTTTCTTGAAAGATCTCAATCATTTTAGATTTAATTAACTATAGGAGCTTGTCTTTATAAGGAACTTGGAACTCAGGTAAAATAAACCCTATCTAATCCTTATATTAGGTAGGGGAACTTGTTGGCCTCATATAAAATATTTTGCAGACCAAACAGATGTCACAAATTCTTTAGTTTAGGTGATTGAGCCTACTACAAATGATATGTTTATTCTTCAGGATAAGTGTATTATTTGTGGTATCGTGCTTAGTCACCCAAACAATCTAAAATGTGAGACTCGTTTGGTCTCATCTATTTTTAAATTAAAATGTTAATTTCAAAAATTAAATTTACATCAAAACTATTTTCATATTTATAAAACTCATCTCTCTTTTTAAAAAAAATCATAAAACCAAGTTTTAAACCAAGAAAATTAAAACGGCCAACATGCACCACCAAGAATGTGAATCTTTTTTTTTTCACAACATGTGAAAATAAAGATGAAATGAACGATAGCTTTACAATTACTGATCTAGAAATATACAAATCTGACATAGAATTTAATTTTAAACATTAAAAAACAGTCATCCATTCCACCTAGCGAGTGAATGCTTTATTTATTTTAAACAGATTTTGAGTTAGATAAATGCGTTAGTTCCTTCAAGTTTACCAAATGGATGCTTCTAAATAGGTCACATATTACATATCAAATATTCCTTTCAGATGTTCTGAACACGAAGACGTCAAATATTTTAAAAGGTTATTTGTATTAGCATTCAGTGATCATTATCATTATTAGTCTTATTGGAATTATTTGGGATCAACTTTTCCAGTCATCCTCCTCGACGTAATTCTATTGTGTGTTATTTTAGGTGTTAATTGTATTTTATGCAAGTTATTGCACGATGCAAAGTCAACGTTGTTTTTTGTCAACTTTTTTCATTCACAAACTTTTAAATACATTTTATCTATCCACTCTTAAAATCATATATCTTAAATTNTATTTATAAGAATTCTGTGGAGGTTTAATATTAAAGTTTGGATAACATAAATACTACATTTAGGTTCAGACTTGGGCATGTGAGTACATATAGGTGATGGAGTCATGAGTAGAGTGTTATGTTCATTCTGGGCCCATTTCAATCTATTTGAAACAAAAATTTGGAGAGGATACCCTTCTTGGGTTGATCCAATTATATAAAATTTGAGAAAATGATATCCTTTTTTGGATTGATTCAAGGATCTTGGACTCTCTCTTGAGGTTTGCTTCACCCTTTTGTCTTTCGATCTTCTGGGTGGATCAATTCCTCATCTCTCTCATCCTCATTTTTATTATTTTTTTTCCTTGCTTATTGGTTCGGTTTTCTGTGCTTGTGTCTGATACATAAGTGTTCATGTATAGTCTTTTTTTATATATGAAACCATCAAGCAAGGCGCAAGTAGGTCGGTTTTGTTTTAGGGCTTAGGGTGATGAAGACAAAGACACGCTGGTGGTAGAGCAGAATGATATCTCATCCTACAACACCATGACTCAATTCTAGGACCTGATGAACTGTAGGATGAAAGTATCATTCACCGACACAAGACTAGCAGGGGACACGTACTTTCTTAGTATTGTCGGCGGTCTTATGCCCGATGACGTGATCGACTCGTGGACACCTATACTTTTTTTTAAAAATTGATAAAATAAATTGATAAGAACAAATACAATATATATATATATATATATATATATATATATATTCACTACAAAATTAATACAATTTTTCTTTTGTATAATTGAAATATATGTGTATGCTAAAATATAAATTTTAAATGTGTTACAATTTGGTTGTCTATTTGTTGGTACCCTCTTAAGTTAGGTTTAGTAGGACATCCTTCTAGTGGAGTGGCGGACTTTATACATCCGGGTGACCGATAGTAGCCTTCGACATCCCTCGAGTACAAATATATATATTTGAGTCTAGCCCNTTTAGAATAATCATTGTAATTAATATTCAATTATCACATCATGCTTGTCATTATTTTCAAAATTCAATTCAACCTAAAAAGTATAGCCATTTTATTCACAATATATTAACATTAATTTTCTTTCGATTTAATTTTTATTTGATTTATATTCATTTATGCGAGCTCCAAAAAATTGTGCCCAACCTGTCGCACGAGGGAACCTCTATTATGAATTGGGTCAAATTTCCAGAAAGCAAATTAGACTTTGGATAACATGGTAACTAAATTTTTTTCTCGTTTTGCGAGTACTCTTTGATATGGTTCTACGTTTCCCATAGGCATAAGTCTCTATAGTTAATTATCTCTCATAATAATGAGAGCGTACTTTCAAATAAAGCTAGTAGTTAGGACACTAGTTGTTTATAATAACAATAATTAAATTTAATATTACATAAAAATTTATCATCATAGCTTAAAATAGATGGTTAACGGAATGATGACGAACCCGTTCAAGATTTTATGATTCCACCATTTTGAATTGTCATGATCCAAAATCAAATTAATTAGAGAATATAGTAGAACTAACATAACCGAAAGATTTTACACCTCATCTATAAATCATATTATACAAGAGAACTTTGTAAACCTATGATAGATATTTATCTAAGAGGATAAATATAAGTTAACCCTAACAAATATAGAGCTATATAACTTATCAAATGTATCATATGATTCAAAACTAAAAAGAGTAGAAACATTGAAAAATATAAATGCTACAGTCGCAATCGTAATATAATGGTGTTATTTTTTGGCGAACCATAAAATGAGATGACTCTAATTATAACTTCTTATTTTTGTGGTTGCATTTTAAGGCAAAAATATACAGATAAAAAACCCGGTTCACATCATTATTGGCACAAAATCTTTTGAGGGTAATCATAAATATATACTTACTATAACTTTAAGTGTTTGTGAACTTAAATTAATATCAAATATGTTACCTTCAGCAAATTAATGTGGAAATGGATAAATTTTATTTTAAGCTTTAGATGATAAAATTTTACTTAAAAATTTTAAATTTCATGATCTTAACTATTTAAATCATTTATTTATGAAATAAACCATTTGATTAAAATTCACTTTCAATACGGCCGCTATTGAGATGTTTGAATAACATCATTTTATTAATTTAGACTTTATTAACTATGTTTGCTTGCTTAAAGAGGTTCGAGTCGATGAATTATATATGACTTGAATATATTTTAAAAAAATTCATCGCACTACATACCTTGTTGATCATAACATTATAATCTTTTAAATAAACTTTAATCCTCAGACTAATCACATGTTTTTCTTTTTTTATTTATTTTGAGCAGGATAGATTATATTAACATCATTTTAATCCTTGCCCATCCTCACACATTATTTTTGAATGCTTAATGCATTGGTCTTGACTAGTCATGCAAGCCTTATTAGAATGATTGTACGACCCGTGAAATAACAATGAACTTATTTTATTTGAAAGATTTTTCATTTCTTAAAAATATATTATAGTTCATGGGAAAGCACTATAACACAAGCAGTTCACAAGCTATATTTAGTGATTGATGTGTGTGCCACATAAGATAATTCATACAACCCATGATACACAATAGATAAAACCACTTTAACTTTATATGAAATTAATATCGTTCATGTGAACGCGCAATCGCTTGAAAGCTCTGAAGGTTAACTATGGTGGTCATTCATCAATTCATGCACACAACTATGCATTTAGAGGTCACCATTGATGACATTTTATCCACTTGCATGTGTTAGCTTGCAAATCTTATTGCGATCATTAGGAGCTTTAATATTTATTAAGTATTTAAAACATGAAAATTAATTCATATTTGAACCTTGATTTTGTTAGAGTAGGCCGCACATGGGTTCTTCCTTTTTTTCCATAAATAGGTACCCCCTTTAAATGATTTTATTCCAATTTTTAATTCATCAAGTGTGTTCTAGATGGTTCCAACTTCTAAGTGTTTAGGAGGATTCTNTGGCCGCACATGGGTTCTTCCTTTTTTTCCATAAATAGGTACCCCCTTTAGATAATTTTATTCCAATTTTTAATTCATCAAGTGTGTTCTAGATGGTTCCAACTTCTAAGTGTTTAGGAGGATTCTATGGGGATCTATAAATTATAATTATAGTCGTGACTTATCAAATTTATTGGCCCCTATAAGCATAATTTGCTTAGCTTTGTCTCTTTCAATTCTTTTGGCATAACAAATATTTCATTTTAATTATTCAGTAGAATTATTTTTAATCATGTTATAAATAATAAAAAAAATTCTTTAAAGTTTGATTTATTCAAGTTTGGTTATTGAAAAATATGTAGCATCTTTACTCCTTCACATAGGGCACGCCTTCCTGAATGCTAAGTCTACCCACCAAGCGCAAAAAAGAGAAAACAATGTATAAGATATGAAAGTAAGGGTCTTCTACACCCACTGCATATATCTGCATAAAAGTTCACAAGCAGATTTCCCTTCTGCATCAATAAAGATGTTTATTTCTGCTTACGTTTTGCTATCAAATCGTCTACAACTATCACTCCAAACAAGTCATGTATGAGTCTGCCCTTTCACCACATCAAGAATGATGCATATACGGTTACCTGGACAAAAATTTTGCAAGCAATAGAATTTCTCTCCGTGTCAAAATGACTCATAATGATGGTTCTTAAATATTGTGAGGATAAACTTGTTTTTTTAATTCTGCTCGTTACACAATATATAAGTGGCAACTAAATCTACATTCAACCTTTTGTTTTGTTTTGTTTTTTTCTCACTTCTTTTCTTTTCCTTTATTACTCTTTCTTTTTTCCTTTTTTCACTTTTTTTCCTTTTTTTATAAATCTTTATTTTAGAAAATATTATTATTTATGTGATATATCTACAACAAATCTCTACCATTCGGCACGAATCTCGAGGCATGATAAAGATCTCAATACGACTTTTCGAGTAAGAAATATTCAAACCTTGATAAAAACTCATCAAAACTTCAATTTCAAAAAACTTATAGTCAAACTAACTGGCTAGAAAAGAAGAACCCAATGTTACTAAAATTAGTCTAATTTGAGTCAAATCAAGCTCAGATCAAGTCACTAAACAACTTTTGAAAGTTTTTCGGGCATATTTAGAAGGTTAAACGAATGTCGAATCGAGTATCTCGACAAGACGAATCTAATAAGAATTTCAACATTATTCAAGCACTCAAATGTCCATCAAACGTCGTCTGATCAAAAGATGTCTTCCGGACAGTCCGATCAAAGTGGTACATATTATTGCACTCATTGCACTCAAAACATTATAAAAAAAACCTCGCCCCTCTCATAAGGGGGGTCTGGAGGCTTAAGAAAGAACTCAAAGGTTAGAGATGGAGCTGAAGTCCAGCACCACCTTTGTCACCGTCAACCACAGCAGATCACCGTCGATCGCCACCGACCGCCATCAATCGCCATCGACCGTTGACCACCGTGGCTCATCACCAATCACCGTCAACCATCACCGACCGGAAGCCGTCAATCGACGTTGTAACTTGGAAAACCTAATAACATTTTTTCATTTGTGGGACAAAGGGTCTTTGTAATGACCCTAAGACCCCGTAATTTTTTCCCTTTATAGGTTTTTCACTTAAAAACTTTTGGTATTATTACTGGTTATTTTTTTTACCTAAGAGTGTGTTGAATTATTGTGCAACGCTAAGACAATAAATCATTACTCTACCGCTGTGAACTTTCTAGCACACATCAATTTGGCACCTTCTATGGGAAATAGAGCATTCTCATTACTAAAATACTTGTAAGAATTGTTATATTGCCACCAAGCGCAACACTTGTAACGACAAAGCATCCCGCTCCAACACCCATCATTCCAGAAGATAGTCACAAAGCCAAAGTCATCAAGCCTCCGCATTCTCCTACTTCAAAAGGAATTACCCCGCTGATAAAGGTGTCTCGAGTCATTCTTTAGAAGGTCGAGTACCTAGGATGGAGGAGTTCAACATGAGATCCTTCATCTCCTACGCGGGGAGCGGCAACTACAACCCAATGAAACTCACTTACCATCAGTTTAACTTTCAACAGGAAATACCCCACACACTGGGTTCTCTCATAATGATGAAACAATTTTTCTACAGAGTCGAGACACTGATTTTATCGACATTACAAGTTTCACTTGTCCATCTCATGCAGCTCACCTAACACCGCCCTGCCTTACTGTCGCTTCTGCTGATAACATCCGAGACGAACTACGACGCCTGATTTGGGAAGAGTTCCCTCTGAATAAAAGGGATCGCTTCCCTGCTCACCGCAACTTCCAAGAATCCTCGCATTTGGCTGACGCGATTCCTGATACCTTATCTCAGCAGGTTTCAAACTCTCAAACATTGATGCTTATGGTGTAATTGATCCATACGAGCACGTCGATCACTATCAAACCATCATGCACATTCACCGTGCGTCTGATGTGCTTCTCTGTCAAGTGTTTTTGACGATCTCAAGAGTCAAGCTCGCACATAGCTCTACTCTCTCCTGTGGGGCACCATCAACACTTTCATGTAGCTTGTCAAATTATTCCTAGAGTAGCTCATAGCAAATATAAGGATCATCAAATGTTCATCTCACTTATCGGTAGTTTACCAGAATGAGGAGAATCCCTCAAGGAATACTTCCGCAGATTCTCCACTGAACCCGCCAGATTCCTAGAGTGGATCCGGAGTTACTGAGAGGAGTCTTTCTTCGAGGGCTCCACCCAGAGCCTGCCTATACATCACTTATGTGAAAGACAGTGCGCTCTTACGTTGATCTCATCCATCGCGTCGAAGCTCAAATCTCTGCAAACGAGGTCATCATTGCACACAAGAAACAATTGGAGCGATTGGGGGGCAAGTGCAAGAATAACGCCAAGGAAACCAATCAAATCTCACAGTAAAAAAAATTCGGACCACAGGAGAATCATTAACCACAATCAGAAAAAAAATACACATCACTCAACACATCACATGTCAACATTCTAATGACCATCAAGGATGAAGAGACCGTCAAGTGGTAAAAACAGTNGACAAATATTTCATTTTAATTATTCAGTAGCACTATTTTTAATCATGTTATAAATAATAAAAAAAATTCTTTAAAGTTTGATTTATTCAAGTTTGGTTATTGAAAAATATGTAGCATCTTGACTCCTTCACATAGGGCACGCCTTCCTGAATGCTAAGTCTACCCACCAAGAGCAAAAAAAGAGAAAACAATGTATAAGATATGAAAGTAAGGGTCTTCTACACCCACTGCATATATCTGCATAAAAGTTCACAAGCAGATTCCCCTTCTGCATCAATAAAGATGTTTATTTCTGCTTACGTTTTGCTATCGAATCGTCTACAACTATCACTCCAAACAAGTCATGCATGAGTCTGCCCTTTCACCACATCAAGAATGATGCATATACGGTTACCTGGACAAAAATTTTGCAAGCAATAGAATTTCTCTCCGTGTCAAAATGACTCATAATGATGGTACTTAAATATTGTGAGGATAAACTTGTTTTTTAATTCTGCTCGTTACACAATATATAAGTGGCAACTAAATCTACATTCAACCTTTTGTTTTGTTTTGTTTTTTTCTCACTTCTTTTCTTTTCCTTTCTTACTCTTTCTTTTTTCCTTTTTTTATAAAACTTTATTTTAGAAAATATTATTATTTATGTGATATATCTACAACAAATCTCTACCATTCAGCACGAATCTCGAGGCATGATAAAGATCTCAATACGACTTTTCGAGTAAGAAATATTCAAACCTTGATAAAAACTCATCAAAAACTTCAATTTCAGAAAACTTACAGTCAAACTAACTGGCTAGAAAAGAAGAAACCAATTTTACTAAAATTAGTCTAATCCGAGTCAAATCAAGCTCAGATCAAGTCACTAAACAGCTTTTGAAAGTTTTTCGGGCATATTTAGAAGGTTAAACGAATGTCGAATCGAGTGGCTCGAGAAGACAAATCTAATAAGAATTTCAACATTGTTCAAGCACTCAAATGTCCATCAAATGCCGTCTGATCAAAAGAAGTCTTCCGGACAGTCCGATCAAAGTGGTACATATTATTGCACTCATTGCACTCAAAACACTATAAAAAGAACCTCGCCCCTCTCATAAGGGGGGTCTGGAGGCTTAAGAAAGAACTCAAAGGTTAGAGAATGAGCTGAAGTCCAGCACCACCCTTGTCACCGTCAACCACAGCAGATCACCGTCAATCGCTACCGACCGTCATCGATCGTCATCGACCGTTGACCACCGTGGCTCATCACCAATCACCGTCAACCATCACCGACCGGAAGCCGTCAATCGACGTTGTAACTTGGAAAACCTAATAACATTTTCTCATTTGTGGGACAAAGGGTCTTTGTAATGATCCTAAGACCCCGTAATTTTTTCCCTTTATAGGTTTTTCACTTAAAAACTTTTGATGTTATTACTGGTTATTTTTTTTACCTAAGAGTGTGTTGAATTCTTGTGCAACGCTAAGACAATAAATCATTACTCTACCGCTGTGAACTTTCTAGCACACATCAATTTGGCACCGTCTATGGGAAATAGAGCATTCTCATTACTAAAATACTTGTAAGAATTATTACATTGCCACCAAGCGCAACACTTGTAACGACAGAGCATCCCGCTTCAACACCCATCATTCTAGAAGATAGTCACGAAGCCAAAGTCATCAAGCCTCCGCATTCTCCTACTTCAAAAGGAATTACCCCACTGATAAAGGTGTCTCGAGTCATTCTTTAGAAGGTCGAGTACCTAGGATGGAGGAGTTCAACATGAGATCCTTCATCTCCTACGCGGGGAGCGGCAACTACAACCCAATGAAACTCCCTTACCATCAGTTTAACTTTCAACAGGAAATACCCCACACACTGGGTTCTCTCAAAATGATGAAACAATTTCTCTACAGAGACGAGACACTGATTTTATCGACATTACAAGTTTCACTTGTCCATCACATGCAGCTCACCTAACACCGCCCCGCCTTACTGTCGCTTCTGCTGATAACATTCGAGACGAACTACGACGACTAATTTGGGAAGAGTTCCCCTGAATAAAAGGGATCGCTTCCCTGCTCACCGCAACTTCCAAGAATCCTCGCATTTGGCTGACGTGGTTCTCTGATAACTTATCTCAGCAGGTTTCAAACTCTCAAACATTGATGCTTATGGTGTAATTGATCCATACGAGCACGTCGATCACTATCAAACCATCATGCACATTCACCGTGCGTCTGATGTGCTTCTCTGTCAAGTGTTTCTGACGATCTCAAGAGTCAAGCTCGCACATGGCTCTACTTTCTCCTGTGAGGCACCATCAACACTTTCAATTAACTTGTCAGATTATTCATAGAGTAGCTCATAGCAAATATAAGAATCAACAAATGTTCATCTCACTTATCGGTAGTTTATCAGAATGAGGAGAATCCCTCAAGGAATACTTCCGCAAATTCTCCACTGAACCCGCCAGATTCCTAGAGTGGATCCGGAGTTACTAAGAGGAGTCTTTCTTCGAGGGCTCCACCCAGAGTCTGCCTATTCATCACTTATGTGAAAGACAGTGCGCTCTTACGTTGATCTCATTCATCGCGTCGAAGCTCAAATCTTTGCAAACGAGTTCATCATTGTACACAAGAAACAATTTGAGCGATTGGGGGGCAAGCACAAGAATAACACCAAGAAAACCAATCAAATCTCACAACAACAAAAATTCGGACCACAGGAGAATCATTAACCACAATCAGAAAAAAAAAATCCACACCACTCAACACATCACATGTCAACATTCTAATGACCATCAAGGATGAAGAGACCGTCAAGTGGTAAAGGCAGTTAAGAAATCTAGATGGTGGAGACCAGTCTGAAAATTGTTATTTCCACCGTGCAAAAGGACATTCGACAGAAAGATGTGTTCAATTAAAGAAAGAAATTGATTGTCTAACATGCCAAGCTCANTCTGTTTCTATTAAGCCTTTTTCAGGTCTTACTTCCCTCTTTATACAGCAGATAATAGCTAAATTTAAAGGAGCAATAAATCTCTCAGGTGCACAGGTTTAATTTATGTTACAGCATTCTATTTTTTTAAAAAAAAAGCATGTTATACTTGTCTTATTTCTACCTGTTACTGTCTTTCATGTATAGCCTGTTATACTGCTTCCCTAGCATGTTATGTTGTCTCTCCTCTTTACTATATAGTGCACTTTTACTTTTCTTTCACACTGCATGCCTAGCTACTTTGATACATTATGCCTTAGTTTAGGATAACCTAGTGGTTAGGGGTATGTTCAAAACTAAAACTAGGCCAGGAGGTGCTATTACGAGAGGCTCGGAGCAAACATCGTGGGCAGCGCAACGAGGAGTAATTTCCAGGTGGACCTGCAGCAATGAAACATTTTCACATCACCTACACATTTTCTTTAGTTTAAATAACCCGTAGGATTACTTCTTTAGGCCTTTTGCACAACTCTATTGTGTAATTATAAGTCCTAACGTTTTAGGATTCCGAGGCTACCGTATGGTACGGTGTAAATCCTCCTGTCTTTTAGGTTATTTGCACAGTCTGACGTCGTGCAAATATAAGTTCTAAATCTTAAATAATTTGCAGGATTGANCCGACAACAAGTAAGAAGATCAAGTTGCTCGCCTGCTACGCAGAACGGAGATGACTGCCCTCTTCACCGCAACGAAAAAGAAGATTTTGTTGCTCGTCTGCTACGCGGGATAGGGATGACTAACCTCTTCACTGCAACGAGAAAGAAGATCTCATTGCTCTTCTGCTACGCGAGATCGAGACGACTTTTCTCGTCACCGCGACGAGAAAGAAGATCTCTTTGTTCGTCTGTTGCACGGGACCAGAACGACTTTCCTCCTCGTCGCAACGAGAAAGATATCGTTGCTCGCCTACTACGCAGAACTGAGACAACTTTCCTCTTCATCGAAATGTGAAAGAAGATCTCGTTGCTCGTCTGCTACGCAGGATAGGGAGGATTTTCTGTTGCACTATAACATGAAGGAAGATTTTATTGTTCGTTTGCTACACAAGACGGAGACGATTTTCCTCTTCGCTGCAAAGAGAAAGATCTTGTTACTCGTCGACTACGTAGGACGAGGACGACTTTCTGTTGCACCACAATGTGAAAGAAGTTCCCGTTACACTTTTGCTACGCAGGATGATGATGACTTTCCTCTTCACCACAATGAGAAAGAAGATCTCGTTGTCCGTCTGCTACACAGGATGAGAATGACTTTCCTCTTCACCGCAACGACAAAAAAAATAATGTTGCTCGCTGCTGCGCAGGACGATGATGACTTTCCTCTTTGTCGCAACGAGAACGAATATAATGTTGCTCGTTCGCTATGCAGAACAGGGACGACTTTCTGCTGCACCGCAACGTGAAAGTAGATCTTGTTGCCCGTCTACTACACAGGATGTTGTTCGTCTGTTATGCAAGATGGAAACAACTTTACTCTTCGCCACAACGTAAAAGAAGATTCATTTGCTTGTGTGCTACGTAAAACTGGGATGATTTTCTTCTTCGCCACAATGTGAAAGAAGATTTCGTTGTTCACCTGCTACGCAGGACGGTGACGACTTTCCTCTTCACCGCAACGTGAAAGAAGATATCGTTACTCGTCTGCTATGCAAGACGGACGATTTTCTTCTTAGCCGCAACGTGAAAGAAAATCTTGCTGCTCGTCTGCTACGCAGAACAAAGACGAACTTCTTCTCCTGAAAAATCACAGATCACCTGCTAGGAAGGGATGGAGACTCCAATTTCTTTCTCCTCTCCTCGGTCTCTATTTATAGGCTTGAGATGAGCATAACATTAAAAAAAATTGAATTAAAAAAAAAATACTTAGATCTGTCATAATTCTCTTGTCGATTAGTCTTTCATCTTCCATTATTTGGTTTTCCATCTCCCAGCCTTTGGTATTACACCTTATACATTTAAAAGAAATTAAAAAGTAAAAATTCCTCATTTCCTCATTAATTGTTATACTTATGAGACTGTAACGTCTAATAAATATGTGTTATAAAAAAATGAAATATGTCATAATTCTCTTGTCGTTTGGTCTTTCGCCTTCCATTCTTTGGCTTTTCGCCTTTCATTTTTTGGCTTTCCGCCTTCTAGCATTTGATATTCCACATTACATAAAAAAAAATTTGAAAAGTCAGAATTCCACATTAATTTTTATATTAATATTTATGAGACTATAATGTTTAAAAATTGTGTTAAAAAAAACTGAAATCCATTTAAATTATTTTATCATTTGATCTCCTACCTTCTTTATTGTAAATAAAAAAAATCTTTTTAAATTTAGCCTCCCAAAATTTTCAAAATAATAATAATAAAATTGTTGTTTTAAATATGTATATATATGTCTACTCAAATTACATCACTTGAGCTCCCAAAATCTGCTCAAATTCCTCTTTTTCAACTAAATTAGATCCAAATTCGGCAGGCCAGACTCTTAAACCCAGTTGGTAAGGCTCATGTGCCCGTCTCTTCAAACTTTGAGCTCGAGGTAAGAAGATCTTAATTTTTTGTTTTGCACAGGGATCAAACCCGCCACCTGCCGATGGAAGAAAAAAGCCCTTACCAAATGAGTTGCGCTTATTTGCTTCAACATATAAAAGTTTATATTATTCTTATATAAATTCTCACAGTAATATACTATATACTCATATGTATACCTATAACAACACAAAGGAAAAAACTTTAGATCTTAATATTTTTTGTTGATAAAATGATCTCATCCGAAAATAAGAGTGCAAGTGATACATCTCCAACAAATCTTCATCATCATGCACGAATCTCGAGGCATGACATAGATCTCGATGTGACTTTTTGAGTGAGAAATATTTAAATATCAATAAAAACTCATCCAAAACTCCGATTTCAGCAAACTTAGTGTCAAACTGACCAGCTAGACAAGAAAAACCCAAAGTCACCAAAATTAGTCTAATCCGAGTCAAATCAAGCTAAGATCAAGTCATTAATTTCTCTTGAAAGTTTTTCGGACATCTTTAGAAGTTTAAACAAATGTCAAATCTAGCAAACCTATAATTGAACCGAGCATCCCAACAAAATGAATCCAACGGGTCTAAGATTACTCAATTCTGACATCGTTTAGGCACTAAAATGTCCATCAAACGTCATATGATCGAAGGAAGCCCTCTAGACCATCCGATCAAAATGATTTATATTACTGCATTCATTGCACCCAAAAGATTATAAATAGAGCTCCACCCCTCTCATGAGGGGGGTTGAAGACGTGAGAGAAAACTTAAAGCTTTGAGAAGGAGCTGAAGTTCAGCACCACCCTTGTCACAGTCGATCGTCGTCGGCCACCATTGACTACCTCCAATTGTCGTGAGCACCATTGACCGTCGTCGATCACTGACGACGGTCGTCGATCGCCGTCGGTGGTGATCGACGGTTGTCCATCGCCGAAGATCGTCGTCGACAACCACCGACCACCATCTAGCACTACTACCGCTGTCAACCACCACCGACCGTCGACAACCACTGACTTCGTTGATCACCAATAATCACCGTCAACCACCACCGACCGAAAGCCGCCAGTTGACGTAACTTAGAAAATCTAGTAACTTTTTCTCGTCCGTGAGATGAAAGGTTTATAAATTATCAACCTATAGTAGATTTTTACGTATGGATTAGGTCCCGTGATTTTTTTTCTTTATAGGTTTTCCACGTAAAAACTGTGTTATTATTGGTAGTTTTTTTTTACCCAAGTGTGTACTGAATTTTCATGCAATGCTAAGACGATAATCCATTACTCTACCGCCGTGAATTTTCTAGCACACATCAATTTGAATAATACGTATGTGAGATTGAGTGTACTCAGAGTGTGCTGACCTGAGCACACCCTAAAACACCCAAATCCGCACATATGTTATCCATACATAATAAGTGCTCCTATTTTGGAAAGAGTATAGCGATTAGGGTAGAGACCGGTGGACAGAGTGTGTGCGAGAGAGAAAAGTGAGGGCTCAGATTGGCAGCAGGTTCGTAATTCTATTTAGCAGGATTTAACCAATATCCTATTAAACAGCCAAAATGACAATTTATAAATCCCATTTCTCCCACGATTTACCTTAAAATACGGGTTTGATCGGCTTTAACCTTGATCCCAAAGCCACACGAACTTCTCCTCTAGTTCAGTCGCCACGGGCATTGCCGAGTCTTTCTCTTCAAGCTCCCTCGCAAGATATTCTTCTTTACAGGCTGCAGATACAGATGTCATCTCCAACGCGAGGTGCTGCGGTTTCGCCTTCACAAGGCACTGTTGCCGTTGATTCCTTCTCATCCGAGCTTACGGTGTGATTTTCGCCTCAATGCGCCACAGGTCCTGGCAATGCCCTCTCCAGAGAGCTCCTAACACCATTTTCCCTCGCTTGACAAGCCACTGGCTTCGTCTGCGCGCTTTCTCTGTGTCCTCCTCTCTTTTGTGCACGACGCTGGTCCCATCAACGGCTTCTCCAGCGAGCTTGAGTCGCGTTCTCCTTGCTTCTCCATCCAGGTTCAGTCTGCCAGAGTCTTTTTTCTGTTTTTTTTTAGGGGTGGGGGGCGGCGGTTGATACTTGCATGCCATATCTTTTTTATATATTTATGTATCAATGGTCTTAATATTTATATTTACATACATGCTGCCCAAATATTTAATATTATATCAAAAAAGTATCATCATTATTTCCTTAAATATGAAACACATATTTTTATGCATAATTTTATGATTTTAAAATGTTATAAATATAAATATTAAATTTTACATGAAACTTTTGTGGTATGTAAGTTTCTTTTTTTTGTTCCTTTCTGTTTTCTTTTTCTTTTAATTGAAACACAGTTCAACAATTTGCCTAATTTCTAATCATTTAAACAAAAGCAAAGATTCTTCAATATAGCTATAATTTAGTTTTGCAAAGTAAGGGCATGATCTAGTTGTAAAAAATTTAAGAAAACAATACCCCATTATTTTTGGGGCACTCGACGTCTTGAAAAGGTCTTAGAGAATCATACATGTCTAGAGGTCTATGGATGGTATAGGCATAAATAAATCATTTTCTAAAAATCAACCACCATAAATATGAGGTATTGAAAGTAAATCAGGATTAGATCCTCAGGATTTCTCTAGCCGGTAAAGCCAAGGAAAATCTCATCTGGTTTGCATCATCTAGCACATCCTTAACATTAACTCATATGCTTAGCTCTCTCTCGGTTCTCTCTCTCTCTCTCTCTCCCATCCTCTCATCTTCTTGACTCTCTATCCTCGGGTGTGATTTAAAGACAAATCATAATTCAACACCTTGAAAATGTGAAAATGTGAGGGAAGCTTAAATCATGACATAAATAAGAAGATGAGTTATACAATGAGTAGAACTAAGTGATGGAGAAGTAACTAGCAGCATGTAATGCATTGGAGAACTCATCTGGGAGAATATTTGTGTTAAGCTACTCATACTCAAACACTTGTACTCGACCTCCTATTCTCGACCTTTTACACTCGACCTCCCATACTCGACCTCTTATGCTCGACCTTCTGCATTCAACTACTTGCAGCCATCCAAAATATAGCTCTCACAAGGATGATTTCCCATAATAACTCTTCTAGAGAACTCGTCCATGACCAAATAGACTGACTAATTAACATATGTGATAACCAATAGTACACAATAAAAGGCTAAGAGTAGTGGAAGACGAAAACAAAAAAAAAAGATATCGTATATAATATAATTTATACACCCGAGACAATAAATGATATATCCATACAGTCAAAAATCCCAAGAAATTTATATGTAATTATAGCTTATACCCATTATATTGGGAAATTATCACTATATAAGAGGGGGAATGATATTATTTTAGGACTTCTAGAAGGTATTTAAGAACACAAAAAAGGTCAGTAAGTTTTTGGATAGATAGGAAGAGGGAGAGGACGAATGTCGATTGAAATCGGGTGTGAACGGTCGGATGACTTCAAATCGAAAGCGGAAAATGAATGTTTTCTGCTATCAAACAGCAATAGGCAGTAAATAAGACGATGAATGTGGCATCCGAACATTCAGGAGAGATCACGACTTTGATCCTATCTAGCTACATACACACCACCTAAAAGAAATCAAAAGATACATCAATCCAATATGGAAAACGAGGAGAAGATATCTCCAAATACATTAACTATAGTCGAAAGCCTCTTAAAATAGAAAAACAAACATATAAATAGTTCCTTCTAAAAAATAGCCCTTTTCTAAAGAAATAACATAAAAAGTGGGCCCGTAATGGTCTGGTGGCAAGAGCTTGGCAGGACCTACTACCTTAATCAGATGATAGAAATCTTGTATCTCGTGCATCCAAGAAGGGAAGGTGGATCGATTGATTCTTGCAATTGTGGAATCTAACTATCATGGTATCCACCATCACAGGATTCAAAACCCACTCATGCTTCACGCCAGACATGATTCTGGCATCTCCTTCCCTCGTTTGTGTTCGCGTCTTAGGCCTGTATGAGCATCCTGCATCACTCTTCCTAAGTAGGACGGGCTTTGCCTTCTACACTAAAATATTTTAGAATCAATCCATCACCATCATAACAAAGCCATCACATTGTTGTGTTTGAGTCAGTTCCACTAAAAAATGTACACTAGTATCTATTTCATGCCAATCTAAAATTTACAAATCATCCCAAAGTCTATCTTGATAGAATAAGTAGTCATCTTTCTTGGGCACAATCAGAGCTAGAACTGTACATAGACGATTATTCTCATAAATCAACCCTTGAGTCATTAAATTTGTAACATGCTTCTATTACACCTCTTATATATTACATATCTAACGCCTAAACTTTAATATTTACATGCATACCACTCAATTATTCATATCACATAAAAACAAAACTATTTCTAACTCTTTAAAAGTGAAATACACCTTGATGCATAGATTTGTATCACCAAAATAGTATAGTTTTGAATATCAAACTTTAGGTGTTAGATCCGTAAATATTATAAGAATTGTGTGGTATTGATGTAAATTTTTGAAATTTATTATGCCCATATTTTCTAGGGGCATTTACATACATAACACACAATTCTTATGTATGTACATTTCTAACACCAAATTTTTCATATTTATACTTTATAACACTTAACCATTTAACATCACATCAAAAATACCACCTTTTTTAACTACTCAAAAATGTAATACCTCTTGCCATGCGTAAGTTATGACATAAAAGAGTTATAAATGTAAATAACAAACTTTAAGTGTTAGATACTTAATTACATAAGAATTGTGTGGCATGAATGTAAATTTCCTTTTCTGTTAGGATAAGTGAAGAAAACATGAACATTTGGTCAAAAATGAAATACTTACAGCAGAGAGTCTAATAGGGCAGAACTTTGGTTTCCCTCTACGACCATATTNAGCGCGCAAATCGATGAATTCGTCAAAACGACTTCTGACGGCAAAACGAACCTCACCGACGCGTCCGGAACGTCAAAATTACCTTAAAAGGACATTAATTTTGTTTTGTTTCGATGCATAAAAAAAAAAATAATAATAAAAAATAAAAAATAAAAAAAATGAATTAAAATTTTATTTCTTAAAATAATACTTAACCTAACTTTATTTATTTTGCCTTGGCTTGNTTTTATTTTTATATTGCTTTAAAAAGTCATTTAAGTGAGTTTTTCACATGAAAGATTCTTGTGTAGAAAGCCCCCTTGAAGGCAAGAGGTGGACAAGGTCTTCATCCATGCCTCTTAAAGTCGAGCCCAAGAGGAAAGACTCGATGGGAAGATATTGTACTCCTGAAAGTCAAGCCCAAGAGGCAAGACTTGATGAGAAGTTATCATGCCCCTAGAAGTCGAGCCTAAAAGGCAATACTAGATAGGAAGATACGATACTCCTAGAAGTCGAGCCCAAAAGACAAAACTCGATGAAAAACTACCATACCCCTGGAAGTCAAACCCAAGAGGCAAGACTTGATGAAAAAATACGGTACTCCTGGAAGTCGAGCTCAAGAGGCAAGACTCAATGAGAAGCTATCATGCCCCTGAAAGTTGAGCCCAAGAGACAAAACTCGATGGGAAAATATGGAACTCCTGGAAGTCAAGCTCAATAGACAAGACTCGATGAGAAACTGTCATGCCCCTAAAAGCGAGCCCAAGAGAAAAAACTCGATGGGAAGATACGATGCTCCTAGAACTCGAGCCCGAGAGGCAAGATTCAATGAGAAGCTACCATGCCCCTAGAAGACGAGCCCAAGAGGCAAGTCTCAATGGGAAGCTAGTAATGGACATGGTCCTCACTAGAAAGACTCCACGAGAGCAAGTGGTTGACAAGGCTTCTAATCAAAAACCTATATAAAATGCAAAAATCTATATTTGGATCAGAAAGCAAGTGGTTGACAAGGCTTCTAAAAGTCTCAGAAGACACATATACATTAAAGATCTCATAAAGATACAAGCTTTAAAAGGCACAAGTACATCAAATAGCTTAGAAGGCTACAAGTCTCAGAAGACATGAGAACATCAAAGACCTCAGAAGGCTAAAAATCTCAGAAGATACGAATATATTAAAGACCTCAGAAACCTACAAGTCTCACAAGACATATACATAAAAAACCTTATAAGGCTACGAGGCTTAGAAGGTACTGATTCATTTCAAGCTCTTATAAGGCACAAGCCCGAGAGAGATAACCTTGAAAGGCACGAATTTCAAAACGTATGTGATCCTTCATTTTATAAAGTATATGTGCTAATTTTAATTGCAGAAATTTGTATAGTTGAGAAGCCACAACAGCCACAGAAGTAAAGTCAAAGACGTACAAAAAAATATATTATCCTCTACAAATATACATCAGATGATTAAAAATACTATAAAGACCAACAAGACTGGTATAAATACTACAAGAGATATCGCCGCTACATAAGCATAAAACTTTCCCACTCAAAGCACGGCTGGAAAAATCTAGCATTTATTCATCCTCACCGAAATGTGCAGTAGCAACAAACAAGAAGATCCTAAGTCACCTACTGAGCAAGGACTGAGATAACTTTATTCATTTCACTGATGTGAAAATAATATCTTATTGCTTGTTTGCTACGCAGGACGAGGAGAACTTTCTATTGCACCACAACGTAAAAGAAGATATCGTTGTTCGTTTATTACGCAGGACTGTGACGACTTTTCTATGCACCACAACATGAAAGAATATCTCATTGCTCTCTTGTTACGCAAGACGGGTGACTTTCCTCTTCGCCGCAACGAGAAAAAAGATCTTGTTGTTCGTATGTTATGCAGAACGAGGACGAATTTTTACAGCAACACAACGTGAAAGAGAATCTTGTTGCTCGCCTACTACGCAGGACGAGTACAACTTCCTTCACCGTAACAAGTAAGAAGATCAAGTTGCTCGCCTGCTACGCAGAACGGAGACGACTGCCCTCTTCACCGCAACGAAAAAGAAGATTTTATTGCTCATCTGCTATGCGGGATAGGGATGACTTTCCTCTTCACTGCAATGAGAAAGAAGATCTCATTGCTCTTCTGCTACGCGAGATCGAGACGGCTTTTCTCGTCACCGCGACGAGAAAGAAGATCTCTTTGTTCGTCTGTTGCACTGGACCAGAACGACTTTCCTCCTCGTCGCAACGAGAAAAATATCATTGCTCCCCTGCTACGCAGGACGGAGACAACTTTCCTCTTCATCGAAATGTGAAAGAAGATCTCGTTGCTCGTTTGCTACACAAGATAAGGAGGATTTTCTGTTGCACAGTAACATGAAGGAAGATTTTATTGTTCGTTTGCTACACAAGACGTAGACGATTTTCCTCTTCGCTGCAAAGAGAAAGATCTTGTTGCTCGACTACTACGTAGGACGAGGACGACTTTCTGTTGCACCACAATGTGAAAGAAGTTCCCGTTACACTTTTGCTACGCAGGACGATGACGACTTTCCTCTTCACCACAATGAGAAAGAAGATCTCGTTGTCTGTCTGCTACACTGGATGAGAATGACTTTCCTCTTCACCGCAACGACAAAGAAGATAATGTTGTTCGCTGCTGCGCAGGACGATGATGACTTTCCTCTTTGCCGCAACGAGAACGAATATAATGTTGCTCGTCCGCTATGCAGAACAGGTACGACTTTCTGCTGCACCGCAACGTGAAAGTAGATCTTGTTGCCCGTCTACTACGCAAGATGTTGTTTGTCTGTTATGCAAGATGGAAACAAATTTACTCTTCGCCACAACGTAAAAGAAGATCCATTTGCTCGTGTGCTATGTAAAACTGGGACGATTTTCTTCTTTGCCACAATGTGAAAAAAGATTTCGTTGTTCACCTGCTACGCAAGACGGTGACGATTTTTCTCTTCACCGCAACGTGAAAGAAGATATCGTTACTCGTCTGCTATGCAAGACGGACGATTTTCTTCTTAGCCGCAACGTGAAAGAAAATCTTGCTGCTCGTCTGCTACACAGAACGAAGACGAATTTCTTCTCCTGAGAAATCACAGATCACCTGCTAGGAAGGGATGGAGACTCCAATTTCTTTCTCCTCTCCTCGGTCTCTATTTATAGGCTTGAGATGAGTCATAACATTAAAAAAAATTGAATTAAAAAAATACTTAGATCTGTCATAATTCTCTTGCCGAATAGTCTTTCATCTTCCATTATTTGGTTTTCCATCTCCCGGCCTTTGGTATTACACCTTATATATTTAAAAGAAATTAAAAAGTAAAAATTCCTCATTTCCTCATTAATTGTTATACTTATGAGACTGTAACGTCTGATAAATATGTGTTATAAAAAAATGAAATATATCATAATTCTCTTGTCGTTTGGTCTTTCGCCTTCCATTCTTTGGCTTTTCGCCTTCCATTTTTTGGCTTTCCGCCTTCTAGCATTTGATATGCCATATTATATAAAAAAAATTTTGAAAAGTCAGAATTCCACATTAATTTTTATACTAATATTTATGGGATTATAATGTTTAAAAATTGTGTTAAAAAAAAACTGAAATCCATTTAAATTATTTTATCATTTGATCTCCTACCTTCTTTATTGTAAATAAAAAAAAATCTTTTTAAATTTAGCCTCCCAAAATTTTCAAAATAATAATAAAAAAATTGTTGTTTTAAATATGTATATATATGTCTACTCAAATTACATCACTTGAGCTCCCAAAATCTGCTCAAATTCCTCTTTTTCGGCTAAATTTAATCCAAATTCGGCAGGCCAGACTCTTAAACCCAGTTGGTAAGGCTCCTGTGCCCGTCTCTTCAAACTTCGAGCTCGCGGTAAGAAGATCTTAATTTTTTGTCCTGCACAGGGATCAAACCCGCCACCTGCCGATGGAAGAAAAAAGCCCTTACCAAATGAGTTGCGCTTATTTGCTTCATCATATAAAAGTTTATATTATTCTTATATAAATTATCACAGTAATATAATATATACTCATATGTATACCTATAACAACAAAAACAAAAAACTTTAGATCTTAATATTTTTTGTTGATAAAATGATCTCATCGAAAATAAGAGTGCAAGTGATACATCTCCAACAAATCTTTATCATCATGCACGAATCTCGAGGCATGACATAGATCTAGATGCGACTTTTTGAGTAAGAAATACTCAAATATCGATAAAAACTCATCCAAAACTCTGATTTCAGCAAACTTAGTGTCAAACTAACCAGCTAGACAAGAAAAACCCAAAGTCACCAAAATTAGTCTAATCCGAGTCAAATCAAGCAAAGATCAAGTCATAAAACTCTCTTGAAAGTTTTTCGGACATATTTAAAAGTTTAAACAAATGCCAAATCTAGCAAGCCTATAATTGAACCGAGCATCCCAACAAAATGAATCCAACGAGCCTAATATTACTCAATTCTGACATCATTTAGGCACTAAAATGTTCATCAAACGTCATACGATCGAAGGAAGCCCTCTAGACCATCCGATCAAAATGATTTATATTACTGCATTCATTGCACCCAAAAGATTATAAATAGAGATCCACCCATCTCATGAGGGGGTTGAAGTCCTGAGATAAAACTTAAAGCTTTGAGAAGGAGTTGAAGTTCAGCACCACCCTTGTCACCGTCGATCGTCGTCGGCCACCATTGACTACCTCCAATTGTTGTGAGCACCGTTGACCGTCGTCGATCGCCGTCGGTGGTGATCGACAGTTGTCCATCGCCAAAGATCGCCGTCGACAACCACCGACCACCGTCTAACACTATTACCGTTGTCAACCACCATCGACCGTTGACAACCACTGACCCTCGTTGATCATCAATAATCACTGTCAACCACCGCCGACCGAAAGCCGCAAGTTGATGTAACTTAGAAAATCTAGTAACTTTTTCTCGTCTGTGAGATGAAGGGTTTATATAATTATCAACCTATAGTAGATTTTTACTTATGGGTTAGATCCCGTGATTTTTTTCTTTATAGGTTTTCCACGTACAAACTTTTGTGTTATTATTGGTAGTTTTTCTTTTACCCGAGTGTGTACTAAATTTTCATGCAATACCCGCGAATTTTCTAGCACACATCAATTTGAATAATATGCATGTGAGAGTGAGTGTACTCAGAGTGTGCTGACCTGAGCACACCCTAAAACACCCAAATCCGCACATATGTTATCCATACATAATAAGTGTTCCTATTTTGGAAAAAGAATAGCGATTAGGGTAGAGACCGGTGGACAGAGTGTGTGCGAGAGAGAAAAGTGAGGGCTCAGATTGGCAGCAGGTTCGTAATTCTATTTAGCAGGATTTAACCAATATCCTATTAAACAGCCAAAATGACAATTTATAAATCCCATTTCTCCCACGATTTACCTTAAAATACGGGTTTGATCGGCTTTAACCTTGATCCCAAAGCCACACGAACTTCTCCTCTAGTTCAGTCGCCACGGGCATTGCCGAGTCTTTCTCTTCAAGCTCCCTCGCAAGATATTCTTCTTTACAGGCTGCAGATACAGATGTCATCTCCAACGCGAGGTGCTGCGGTTTCGCCTTCACAAGGCACTGTTGCCGTTGATTCCTTCTCATCCGAGCTTACGGTGTGATTTTCGCCTCAATGCGCCACAGGTCCTGGCAATGCCCTCTCCAGAGAGCTCCTAACACCATTTTCCCTCGCTTGACAAGCCACTGGCTTCGTCTGCGCGCTTTCTCTGTGTCCTCCTCTCTTTTGTGCACGACGCTGGTCCCATCAACGGCTTCTCCAGCGAGCTTGAGTCGCGTTCTCCTTGCTTCTCCATCCAGGTTCAGTCTGCCAGAGTCTTTTTTCTGTTTTTTTTTAGGGGTGGGGGGCGGCGGTTGATACTTGCATGCCATATCTTTTTTATATATTTATGTATCAATGGTCTTAATATTTATATTTACATACATGCTGCCCAAATATTTAATATTATATCAAAAAAGTATCATCATTATTTCCTTAAATATGAAACACATATTTTTATGCATAATTTTATGATTTTAAAATGTTATAAATATAAATATTAAATTTTACATGAAACTTTTGTGGTATGTAAGTTTCTTTTTTTTGTTCCTTTCTGTTTTCTTTTTCTTTTAATTGAAACACAGTTCAACAATTTGCCTAATTTCTAATCATTTAAACAAAAGCAAAGATTCTTCAATATAGCTATAATTTAGTTTTGCAAAGTAAGGGCATGATCTAGTTGTAAAAAATTTAAGAAAACAATACCCCATTATTTTTGGGGCACTCGACGTCTTGAAAAGGTCTTAGAGAATCATACATGTCTAGAGGTCTATGGATGGTATAGGCATAAATAAATCATTTTCTAAAAATCAACCACCATAAATATGAGGTATTGAAAGTAAATCAGGATTAGATCCTCAGGATTTCTCTAGCCGGTAAAGCCAAGGAAAATCTCATCTGGTTTGCATCATCTAGCACATCCTTAACATTAACTCATATGCTTAGCTCTCTCTCGGTTCTCTCTCTCTCTCTCTCTCCCATCCTCTCATCTTCTTGACTCTCTATCCTCGGGTGTGATTTAAAGACAAATCATAATTCAACACCTTGAAAATGTGAAAATGTGAGGGAAGCTTAAATCATGACATAAATAAGAAGATGAGTTATACAATGAGTAGAACTAAGTGATGGAGAAGTAACTAGCAGCATGTAATGCATTGGAGAACTCATCTGGGAGAATATTTGTGTTAAGCTACTCATACTCAAACACTTGTACTCGACCTCCTATTCTCGACCTTTTACACTCGACCTCCCATACTCGACCTCTTATGCTCGACCTTCTGCATTCAACTACTTGCAGCCATCCAAAATATAGCTCTCACAAGGATGATTTCCCATAATAACTCTTCTAGAGAACTCGTCCATGACCAAATAGACTGACTAATTAACATATGTGATAACCAATAGTACACAATAAAAGGCTAAGAGTAGTGGAAGACGAAAACAAAAAAAAAAGATATCGTATATAATATAATTTATACACCCGAGACAATAAATGATATATCCATACAGTCAAAAATCCCAAGAAATTTATATGTAATTATAGCTTATACCCATTATATTGGGAAATTATCACTATATAAGAGGGGGAATGATATTATTTTAGGACTTCTAGAAGGTATTTAAGAACACAAAAAAGGTCAGTAAGTTTTTGGATAGATAGGAAGAGGGAGAGGACGAATGTCGATTGAAATCGGGTGTAAACGGTCGGATGACTTCAAATCGAAAGCGGAAAATGAATGTTTTCTGCTATCAAACAGCAATAGGCAGTAAATAAGACGATGAATGTGGCATCCGAACATTCAGGAGAGATCACGACTTTGATCCTATCTAGCTACATACACACCACCTAAAAGAAATCAAAAGATACATCAATCCAATATGGAAAACGAGGAGAAGATATCTCCAAATACATTAACTATAGTCGAAAGCCTCTTAAAATAGAAAAACAAACATATAAATAGTTCCTTCTAAAAAATAGCCCTTTTCTAAAGAAATAACATAAAAAGTGGGCCCGTAATGGTCTGGTGGCAAGAGCTTGGCAGGACCTACTACCTTAATCAGATGATAGAAATCTTGTATCTCGTGCATCCCAGAAGGGAAGGTTGATCGATTGATTCTTGCAATTGTGGAATCTAACTATCATGGTATCCACCATCACAGGATTCAAAACCCACTCATGCTTCACGCCAGACATGATTATGACATCTCCTTCCCTCGTTTGTGTTCGCGTTTTAGGCCTGTATGAGCATCCTGCAACATTCTTCCTATGTAGGACGGGCTTCGCCTTCTACACTAAAATATTTTAGAATCAATCCATCACCATCATAACAAAGCCATCACATTGTTGTGTTTGAGTCAGTTCCACAAAAAAATGTAGGCTGGTATCTATTTCATGCCACTCTAAAATTTACAAATCATCCCAAAGTCTATCTTGATAGAATAAGTAGTCATCTTTCCTGTGCACAATCAGAGCTAGAACTGTACATAGACGGTTATTCTCATAAATCAACCCTTGAGCCATTAAATTTGTAACATGCTTCTATTACACCTTGTACTCGACTAGGTGCATCCAAAAACAAATATGTCTTGAAAAATTACCTTTTGAACAAATTCTATTACAGGTATCACTCTCCACGACAACCACTTAATAGGCAAATTGCTGATGAGGATATCCAGCGACTCCCTCATTAGAGGTTGCCTTTTTTCTTGGATCGGATGCTCAGACTTATTACCTTCTAGAACAACCAATTTTAATTCAGCGAGTATTTCTCTCATAGATTCAACTAGAATTACTAGCATCTCTTTCTCGTCAGGTAAAAGTTAAAATGCATTTATAACTTCTTCATCCTCTCCTCATGTTTAGGCAATAAGACACTACATAGCCAAAATTATGATAAAGTATTTCATAGCAAGGACATATTTGATAGTACTAGCGGTCTCCAGCTTAGGTGCTCTACTAGGTGTAATCTTGATGCCTAGTCCGATGGATAAAGTATATTTAAAGGTTGGTGTGTACCTGATACTGTTGTGTTGTTTCTTCGACTTTAGAGCTTGGTTTGGAACATCATATAATGTCCAATAAGGCTACAATTACACCTCCTTGTGAATAAACAATCTGATTCTCTCCCATGGGATAGCTATCAAAAGTGTCAATACAACCATTTACCTACTCTCTCCCTCTCTCTGTCTCACTTTCTTTCTCTTCTCTATTGCTCACTCTCTCTTATATTTCATTGTGATTCAAGGTTTGATTCAAGGACAATTCTGGGTTCAACAATACCACATCGAACATATTACTATTTTAACTTTTAAAAGTGAAATACATCTTCTAATGCATAGGTAAGTGAATATATATATATTTCAAACTTGGGTGTTGGACATGTAAATACATAAGAAATAACTGATATGCATGCAAATGTTCCTATAATTTTATTAATAAAACAGTCAATCTTTACCCGCTAGTAATGACAACTAATAAAATTCCAACTAACATGATAACAACTATATTTACATGCACTTACCTGCTATATAGTGGTTGAGGATGTAATTTTCCACCATGACATCATGAGTTCAAATCAAATATACTGCCCTTATGACTCACATTTCCCGAAAGGAAAAAAAAATCTACATTTACTATTATTTGTAAGATTTCCAAGAACTTTGAGCATGAATTTTCGGGAGCTTCTAGAATCATTCGTTTTGAGATACGGGAGATTCCTTGAACTATAGTTTCATCTAACTAGAGTAAGGTACTTGTATCATATTGATATTAATACTAGTAAAACTGTAAAAAAAAAATATAGTAGGGCATTTACATACATGTCACACAATTCTTATATATTACATATCTAACGCCTAAACTTTAATATTTACATGCATACCACTCAATTATTCATATCACATAAAAACAAAACTATTTCTAACTCTTTAAAAGTGAAATACACCTTGATGCATAGATTTGTATCACCAAAATAGTGATTATCAAACTTTAGGTGTTAGATCCGTAAATATTATAAGAATTGTGTGGTATTGATGTAAATTTTTGAAATTTATTATGCCCACATTTTCTAGGGGCATTTACACACATAACACACAATTCTTATGTATGTACATTTCTAACACCAAATTTTTCATATTTATAATTTATAACACTTAACCAATTAACATCACATCAAAAATACCACTTTTTTTAACTACTAAAAAATGTAATACCTCTTTCCATGCGTAAGTTATGACATAAAAGAGTTATAAATGTAAATATCTAAACTTTAAGTGTTGATACTTAAATACATAAGAATTGTGTGGCATGAATGTAAATTTCCCTCTTTTCTGTTAGGATAAGTGAAGAAAACATGAACGTCTGGTCAAAAATGAAATACTTACAGCAGAGAGTCTAATAGGGCAGAACTTTGGTTTCCCTCTACGACCATATTTGAGTAAACATGACCCCTTTTTAAGGGCCGTAATTGCCTGAGATCATATTTACAAAAAATATTAGTTAAAAGCAGCGGGGAAATGTAAACAAAAAGAACATATATTAAATGAAAGAAACAACGGCTTATGAATTTCCCATTTGATATATTTAAGGCAATCAAAGCTTTCAATATTGTTAAAAGCCTCAATACTGATAAAATTTCAGCATATTTTTTAGAGGCTAAGCAAAGAATTAAAAATTAGCATATAACTTCTTCATTTTCTAAATTTAACATATTAGTCAATGCTTTATAATTGTGTCAATCATGTCATGGATGATACAACACAATAATGGACGAATATAATTATTTATGAATGATGTCCACATCAAATTCTTTTGTGATAAACAACTACTCCCATGAACCTTTGGCGTGCTTAATTCGGAACTTTTCCTCCAAAATATGGAAATATCTTATCTAATTACTAATCAAGCACTCAAGATTAAAATAAGGCAAGGCATTTCAAATTTGTATGAACATATATGGTATATATTATTTCCGCCTTATTAGACAATTACTTTGATCTTTCACTTATCGTAAATAACCTAAATTTAAATATGAAAAGAATATAATAATTTATAGTCTTTTCAAACTTAACCATACACTTCACAATTAACCTACATTTAAATATGCAGTCAATTGCATTTGTAATTTTTGTGCACAATTTACATAATGACAACATGAGATAAGAGGGCCACTTTCTCTTGTTATAAAAATATGTGCACTTTTTATGTTAAACACATTATTTTTAATGGCTTTTATTTTAATTGATTTGTTTTCTTCTTAGTTTATTTCTTTGTATGTTCTAGTCCTCTTCTATAAAAAGAAATCTAGAGTTTATGAGAGACTAAGGGTTTGTTTGGGGCAGCTTGTGCGTTTCAAGATAAGCTGTTTATCTTGAAACGCAGCCCGCGGCCGGGGAAAAGCTGTTTATCCTGAAACGCAGCCCGCGGGCCGGCCGCAGGGGTCGACCCTCGGCCTGCGTTTAGTGTAAAAACCCAAACGCAGTTTCAGATAAGTTGATGAAACGCGCGAATCAAACAGTAAGACAATGTTTTGAAAACGCCGTCTGCACTTATAAGTTGTCCCAAACAGACCCTAAGAGGTGTATGCTAGTAAGAAGTATTGAGTTATAACCTCAAGTCATTTCCCGTGAACTTAGGTGAATCGATTCAACTTGAATTTCCTTTTTTTATTATTATTATTGTTGTTGTGTAAATTTTGAGTATTATATTCGTATAACAATTGTTATAAGAGCTTGTGGTTCGTTATTCGAGTTTGTGGGCTGATTCGGTGGTCCGACGTGCAGATCGGAGGCAGGCCCGGTGGCTTGGACGTGGAGTTCGAGCGGTTGCAGGAATTCGTGGCGGGCCTGGCGAAAAAGCGGCAGACCTCTTTGTTGATTGACTTGCGTGGGAGTCGCACAGAGTAGTATAAAATCAGTGATTTTATTTGGTTCGGTCTGCGGGCGGAGACGCTGTGCTGAGGCAGGAGTAGAGGGATTAAGGAAGGAGTTGTTTTGGGATGGGAATCTTTCATGAATATTTCTTTATTCCTCTCCTTGGACGGGCGGAGGAGACATCAGAGGAAGGAAAAATCTTTTCTTTAAAAAAAGATGTTTTTTTAGGCAAAGTAATTTCGGAAACGGTGCAATTTGGCAAAGAAAATTTCTTTTTTAAGGAAACTCTTTTCGGGAAAAGAGAATTTCAGGGGAAAAAAAAATTCAGAAAGAAAAAAATTGAGAAAATTTTTTTTAAATTTATTTTTTTGGATTTTTTTTCTTTTTTTTGCCTTTTTTTTTCTCATATATTCTGCTAGAGGAATCTTTTTGGGAAAGGTTCCAACAGGGGTAGAAATAACGAATAACCTTATGTCAGGTTCTTCAACATCTACTATAGCAGTGGAAAAGTAGATTCATCAGATGATTACACGTCCCGTCAAAAACAATGTGACGAAATTTGATGTCTGTTGGAACTATAGCATTTAGCAATGTGTTGTGTTCTCTGAATCTTGATGAAGTCCTAGATAGCGAGAAATGTCCCGAAAAGATGTCAGAGAGAGATTGGTTGAAGTTGAATACGAATGCTTGCGGTTTGATCCAAAATTGTTTAACCAAAGAAATCAAATATGAGGTAATTATGGAGACTTCTGCAGAGAAATTGTGGAAGATACCGGAGAACAAACATCTCATGAAGAATGTGGAGAACTGTCTTCATATGAAGTGTCGACTCAACAGATTTCAGATGAGACGGGGGGTTACAATTGATGAACACTTGAATGACTTCACAAACATGTTGACGCATTTGTTAAATTTGGATGAGGAGGTTGGAGATGAAGACAATGCACTTCTTCTGTTAAATTCGTTTCCAAATGAATATGAAAACTTTAGTATATTCATAAGAATGAGGTTTTGGATTATAGTGAAGTGACTATGACACTGTTTGATCACAAGTTCTATTGAAGGGGCAAAGAGTCTACAAAGATGGAATTAGCTAAGACACTTATACTCCAACGTGACAGAGTTAAGAAAAGAAGAATTGGTCAAAGAAAGGTGGCAGCAGCGACACTTCTCAAAAGCAGGCAAGTCTCGCGGGCGCGATCTTGGAAAAAATCAGTTTGCTTTCAGTTTAGAGACTGGTCATTGAAAGAAAGATTGTCTAAAGCTAAATGAGAAGGGAAAGGAAGCTGCATATGAGGCGAAAGTCAATGTCAATTCGAAAAGATGTGAAGAGACGAATTCAGATGTATCGTTATCTACAATTTCTCAAATTTGTTTACAGATGATTTGTGGTGGATTATGTACACAGATACTACCAATCACATTTGTCCCCATCAAGGGTGGTTATGTACGTAAAAGAAGCTGAACAGCAGTGTAGTGACTATGGGCAATGATCAAGCTTATCTTACTATTGGTGTACAAAGTATTTTTATCAAAATGCATGATAATCTTATGAGAGAGCTGACTGATGTTAAACATGTTCCAGATGTTGGGAAGAATTTGCTGTCAGTTGGAGTTTTGGAGTCCAATGGCTACAAGATAGTTATTGAGGTAGGAGTTATGAGAATATGTCGTGAATCAATGTTTGCCTTTACTATCTTTAGGGTAATCCAATGACTGGAACAACTGTTGCTGTTGATAATTCTTCTGACATCACTATGTTGTGGTATGCGCAGCTAGCTCATGCTGAAGAGGCCTTACTCATGGCTTGGTGAAGAAATGATTGATCAGAGGAGCGAACACCTGCAAACTTGATTTCTGTGAGCATAATGTGTTTGACAAGAAGACACATGTATCTTTTGGACTGTCATCCATAGTACAAAAAGTATTTTAAAGTATGTTCACATAGATGTTTGAGGCTCAACCAAGACAGTATCATTCAACGAGCAAAGATATGTTTTCTCTTTTATAGATGAAACTTCACTGTTCGAGAGACGCCACAACATAAATGGGTGGCAGAGAGGATGAATCAGACTTCGGTGAAGAAAGTTCGATGTATATTATCCAATGTTTGGTTGGATAGAATCTATTGGGTCGATGCCATAAAATATGTTTGTCACTTGGTGAATCGTCAACCTTCTGCAGCTATTGGGAAGAAGACCCCAAAGGAGATGTGGTCAGGACATCCTGCTAGAGATTATGAGCACATGAGGGTGTTTGGGTGTCCAGCTTAGTACTGTGTGCAAAATGATAAACTGGAACAACAAGCAAAGAAGGTATCTTCATTGGCTTCAGGCGTGGAGTTAAGGGCTTCAAGTTGTATGATTCGTTAGAAAGAAAGATTGTCATTAGCAGGGATGTTACATTCAACGAGGCAAGCTTGTTGAAAACTCGGAACTCAAAGCAGGCGGAGAGTTCTACTGGGACCACAGATATGTAACAGAATTTGGAGTTTGATGCAACTCCATTTATTCCACTGAGTTTGTCCTCTTTGACTCATATATCAGATTCAATTGCAGCTTAGAGGTATTTGTTGATGGTTCTCAGGAAAAGATCGAAGAAAATGCAGAGGATGAGATTCCTGCTTAGGAATCTATTATTAAGAACAGAACTAGGCGTCAGAATGTCCCAAAACCAGTTTGGTTGAGGGATCACAATGCATTTGCTCTTTCAGCCATAGAGACAGAAATTTCTTATCACTATAAAGAAGTGCTGGAGAGCCCGAACTATGATTATTGGAGAGCGGCAATGGATGAAGAGATGGAGTCTCATCAGAAGAATGGTAATTGGAGGTTGGTGAAGCTTCCTCCATGAAGGAAAGCCATCTGATGCAAATGGGTGTCTGCAAAGAAGGAAGGATCTCAAGGAGCTAATTTGTGGTACAAGACAAGGTTAGTATCAAAAGGCTTTGCACAATGAGAAGGAATTGATTATAACGAAGCGTTCTCCCCAGTGGTCAAACATTTCGTGTTCTCTTAGCACTTGTAGCACATTACAGTATGATCTTGGAACAATTTGACGTGAAGACTGCATTCCTACATAGAAAATTGCAAGAAGAGATCTATATGTTGCAGTCGTCGGGATATGGAGCATCAAAAAATTTTGTTTTTAAACTGAACAAGTCTTTATATGGGTTGAGACAGTCAGCATGGCACTAGTATAAAAAAATTGATTAGCACTTGAGGGGACAGGAGTACAGGAGTAGCTAGCATGATCATTGTGCAAACTTCAAGAAGTTGACTAAAGGTGAGTTCATTTACTTTCTTCTATATGGTGATGATATGTTGATTGCATCTGTCAGTCAGATTGAGGTTGATAGGATGAGGAATCAACTGTCCAAACATTTTGAAATGAAAGAGTTGGGTGGCTCGCAAAATTCTTGGCATAGAGATTTTTAGGGATAAGGCAACTAAAAAGGTTTAGCTTTCACAAGTAACTTATGTTCGGAAGGTGTTGAAGAATTTTGGGGATGATGACTTGAGCAAGGCAGTGAGTCTAACCATTACATGTCACTTTCAACTTAGTTAAGATTAGTGTCCTAAAGATGATCACAAAAGGAAAGATGTGTGATCGGTTCCTTATGTTAGTGTAGTGAGCGATCTGATGTATGTCATGGTTTGCACTATACCAAAAAATGCACAAGCAGTTGGTGTTGTGAGCAGGTTCATGCATGATCCAGGAAGAATTCATTGACAGATTGTGAAAAGTATTCTGAGGTGTCTGAAGGGTATAGTTGATGTTGGCTTAGTATTTGAGAGGCAGTCATTCAACATAGATTTGTGTGTATGCTACACTGACTTAGACTATGCAGGAGATATAAATAGGCAAAGATCTACGACGGGCTATTTATTCACATTAGCAAGAGGTTCAGTCAGTAGAATTTCATTTCTTCAGTCTACTGTTGCTTTTTCTACTACTGAGATTGAGTAAATGACAGTTACAGAGGCGATCAAATAAGCAATATGGATGCATGTCCTATTGGATGACTTGGGAGTTGATCAAGAGTCTCTGAAGGTGTTATGTGATAATCAAAGTGCAATATTGTTAGCAACAAATCCAGTTCATCATGCACGTACGAAGCACATTGATGTGGGATACCACTTTGTTCAGGACTTGATTGAAGAAGACAAGGTTATGTTGAAAAAGATAGATACGAAGAAGAATCCAGTAGACATGCTCACGAAGCATACCAATCCAGAAGTTCACCTATTGCAGAAGTTTGGTGAACATTTGAGCTCAAGACTGATTGCTCAGTTGTGTATTTTAAAGAACTACGCGAGGCTTAATCCCTTCGAGAGGGGGTCTACGTAGGCAACCATTCTGGTGTGACTAATTTGGAGTTGGAGCTCAGTTGGTCATCTCTCACTTATCTAAAAGTAAGAGATGAAGTGGAGATTGTTGTATTCAATGGCTTTTATTTTAATTAATTTGTTTTCTTTTTGCTTTGTTTCCTTATATGCTCTATTTCTCCTCTATAAAAAGGGATCTAGGGCATATGGGAGACTAAGAGGTGTATGGTGTTGAGAAACATTGAGTTGTAACTTCAAGCCATTTTTGTTTCTCCCCATCCGTCACTGGTGAAATCTCCCTCTCCGTGGATGTAGGCGAATCGATTCAATGCCGAACCATATAAATCTTTTGTGTTTGATTGATGTTGCCTGAATTTCTATGCTTCTGCATTGTTTTCACATAACATAACATAAATAAGCCTTTGATTGGCCCCACAAGCATAGACCTGTTAAAAGTTGTGTTTACATTTTTATATTCAACATTAAAGTTGAATACAACTATTTGACATATTTGAGGCACGCCTTAACATAGTTAAGACAAGCAATGACGGTGACCTGTTATATATACCTTTCTAAACTATATTTTTCTCAATGATGGTAAATATGTTATTGAAAATAACATTAATGCAAATAATCGTGTTGACACACAAGTTGTTTGATTCTATTAGCAATATAATGATGTGCTCATGATTTGTATGATTATGATGAAGATTATATAGTCTTTTTTCCTATATTTTTAACATTTGGTGTGGAACACGAAATGCTGATACCCAATAAAAGCATGCCTATTATTAATTTTAATGCTTGTTTGTCATTGAAAATTAATTGCACTGAATTACATTAAAATGTAATTGTAATTAAATAAATCTTGGTTTTTATTCTGTTAATCCTTTATTATTTATAAGATGTTGCTAGATTTCAAGGATTCATCACTCCATGTGTTAGCATCTCTAGGGAGATTTTTTTTTCCTTCATCTAACTCACTAATCCAAAGCACTACTGATCTTTCCTTCCTATTGTAACTTCATTAAAAGCATACTTTGTTTGTTTGTATGATTAAATGTAATAATGGTTTGAATTCAAATATTCAGGTAATTCCTTTTTCTATTTTCTTATTACTCATGCCTAGGAAAGTGCTTATTTATTGTCAATAATAAAATCATAAATTGTTGCCCTCTTTTTTTTTTTTCTTGTTTAACTTGGAATTGACTCTAGAATTAATAAAGAGTCATCTAAATGAAGCTCTTCGCCTTCCATACATGCATGATATCAGAGCAATTTCCTCTCTTTCTCTCCATTTTTTAAATTTATTTTCTATTTTATATCTCTTCTCAGGACTGGTACCAAAGAAGCCACCAACATTAAGGTGACAATTTCAACTATTCTATGAACACCATTTTGTCAGAGACTTTATCTCCTTCCATCATCACCGAACAGCTTATTAGGCCAAACTTCATTAAGTCGTCTCAATCAGTGACAAGTTTATTCTATGAGATATATATAAGATTATTTCACAGATGCTGCTCACATACCCAGTGGAAGAGAACAAGTATTGGTCATATAAGGCTATAAATAGTACAGTGGATTCAAGACTAGTAAGTTCCAAGCAAATAGACAANTCAATAAGTGACAAGTTTATTCTATGAGATATATACAAGATTATTTCACAGATGCTGCTCACATACCCAGTGGAAGAGAACAAGAATTGGTCATATAAGGCTATAAATAGTACAGTGGATTCAAGACTAGTAAGTTCCAAGCAAATAGACAACAATGCAGGAAGATGATGGAACAAAAAAAAATGTATCCTAGTTTCTACTAGGTATGGTTAAAAATTTTAAGACTGCCAATTTCTAGAAGTAATAAGCACAGTTTAATTAAAAAAATATGCCATGAATTTAAGGAAAACTGAATAAAACCTTAATGTAGCCTTAGGAGAGAATATATATAGAATCAGCAGCAGTTTTTGTGGCTCGGTACATACCTGCTTTACATCCCTGTCAAAGGGACTACTTCTCCTAGCATCCNTTCTAGAAGTAATAAGCACAATTTAATTAAAAAAATATGCCATGAATTCAAGGAAAACTGAATAAAACCTTAATGTAGCCTTAGGAGAAAAAATATATAGAATTAGCAGCAGTTTTTGTGGCTCGGTACACACCTGCTTTACATCCCTGTCAAAGGGACTACTTCTCCTAGCATCCGCCATCGATGTTCCCAAGTCACGCGGCATTCAAACCAATGAGAGAGAATGATAAGCTGGTAGCAGAACAGTCGATACGGCCCCATAAAAGAAACTGCCACAGATTTTGCTCTGTAGAGCAATGAACCAGCAGATTCATTTATGCCATCATAATCAATCCACACAGTGCGGATGGATTCTCTATATCACCGACGACGAGAAAAAGAAAAGAAAAAATGGCGGCAGCGCTTTCCAAGATTTTATTCCTGATCAGCAAATTAACCATTCAAATGTAGAAATCCAGAATAGAAGCGGCAATGTGATGATCACAACATCAAACGACGGCATTTGTAATCCTAAATTCTTGTTCATACATGTAATTTTATGGATGCACGGCCTCCAAAATTTCAAAAAGTATTTAATGAATCCGCGGCAAACTGCTCAAATGCACTGGTGATCAATATTGCTCTAGAAATGTGCATGCATGAAGCAACTCGTAATTCGCAGAATCATACGAACATTAATACCGACAGAGATATTGATCAATGAAAACCCCCATTGAAAAAAGGTGACGACGGAAAAGTGAACCCTTCTGCTCGATTCTGCGATTAATCGGCTCGAGCAGAAGAAGGGAATCGATAAGCTCTGCTGCAAAGATAAAAGGTGAGGAGGATGAACAGCTGATTTTTGGTAAGATTCCGGCGACGAATGACGGAGAATAACTTGAGAAAATTTTGGAAAAAGTGGTGGTGCGGAGGAGGAAGAGGGAGGGTAGATTGTGAATTTGACTGATGATAGGAGATGCCAGAGTGGCCAACGTACGCATCCAATTTTTGTCTTCCTTGCCACCTCAATGGCAACCAACAAGCCTTCATAAATGAATTCCATGTTGTCTTTCTAATAATTCCATGTGTGTGCAATCATCTATGTTTTATTCACTTGTTATTTTAAGAATTGAGTGAGGCTTAGGTTAAGTAGAGACTATTGATTACTGATGAGAGTTCTACTTTAGAAATGTTGCTATCTTAAATTTTTTTATAGTCGTGGTGATATTTTTATTTTGATGAATGATGAATTATGTCATAATTGTTGTATATGTTGTGTATTTTGTTTTTGAGATGTGATATAATTTGAATAAATTTTGAGTATTTCTGTTTTATGATATTTTAATGATTTTAGTGGCTCTGTGTTTATTAAAAAAAATAAATAAATATTTTTTTTTCATGTAAATCTTGGGTAATTATTTAACTATTGTGACATTGACATAAAGCGATGCACATAATAGGTTGTATCGAGTTGGGTCATGACATTATTAAGTTCATGCAACTCAATTATTTTCTAACCCACTATTGGTGACCCTTGGATTGATTGATAAGAATTCCTGGATTGCTTTAAGGAAACTTTTGTTTTCCCAATGACCAAGACAATCATAAGTGAACTCCTTCCATATTGAGAAAAACATGACTCACCCTATGATATGCCAAGTTCATATTTAATATCTTNGGAGGGAGGGTAGATTGTGAATTTGACAGATGATAGGAGATGCCAGAGTGGCGAACGTACGCATCCAATTTTTGTCTTCCTTGCCACCTCAATGGCAACCAACAAGCCTTCATAAATGAATTCCATGTTGTCTTTCTAATAATTCCATGTGTGTGCAATCATCTATGTTGTATTCACTTGTTATTTTAAGAATGAGTGAGGCTTAGGTTAAGTAGAGACTATTGATTACTCATGAGAGTTCGACTTTAGAAATGTTGTTATCTTAAATTTTTTTTTTTATATAGTCGTGGTGATATGTTTATTTTGATGAATGATGAATTATGCCATAATTGTTGTATATGTTGTGTATTTTGTTTTTGAGATGTGATATAATTTGAATAAATTTTGAGTATTTCTGTTTTATGATATTTTAATGATTTTAGTGGCTCTGTGTTTATTAAAAAAATAAATAAATAAATATTTTTTTTTCATGTAAATCTTGGGTAATTATTTAACTAATGTGACATTGACATAAAGCAATGCACATAATAGGTTGTATCGAGATGGGTCATGACATTATTAAGTTCATGTAACCCAATTATTTTCAACCCACTATTGGTGACCCTTGGATTGATTGATAAGAATTCCTGGATTGCTTAAAGGAAACTTTTGTTTTCCCGATGACCAAGACAATCCTAAGTGAACTCCTTCCATATTGAGAAAAACATGACTCACCCTATGATATGCCAAGTTCATATTTAATATCTTCCTTAAATTTTGTTAAGCCATAGACATATGTAGCTTAGAATATTTGGAGTAAGATCAAGCCAATTTCTTAGTATTTGATTCTTTTGCTCTTCAAAGCCACATCTTTGGAAATTAGGAATGGACCACTATTTACTAATTTAGTATCTTTTAGACTCTCATAGTTGTAGATTTAGGGTTTAGGGCTAGGAGATTGATCACATCACCTTCTTGTCCCTTAAAATATTAGGACATTAAGTTTAAGCTATGCCCTAAGAAGGCATGACCAATAGGATATAGCTTAGCACTAATATGTGACAGGACATGTTATATGCTCGCTTGGTAGGTATTTTATTTGTTAATAATATCTTTTTATTGTGGAAACTTTGTCGTTTTTTTTTTAACTATATACTATTTAGCCTTGGAAATCCACATTGACGTGTGAGCCATTTTAGAACGTAGGAAACAATATAATAATTTTAAGAAGTGGTGTTTAAGACTCCACACCAAATTCACATTTTTTATAGTTCTAGGAATAAGTTATAAATATGGCAGAGCACAAATTTTTTTTTTTATTATTTTCTTATGATGAATAATTGAACCACTCCCTGTCTTCATTATTATTTTGGTTGTTACTTAATTATTTTGATTGTTTATTTTAGGTGTTGCTCTAGAAATATATGTTTTTCTTAGATTTATTCAAATGCTTGTGCATGGCTTGAATTTATGTCATTGCTAAGCTTTTAAGAAGGTGTTTTTCTTTATTGATTAAACAACTAACTAATTTGAAGTAATAGACTATTTTCTTGACCATAGTTGCACATACAACATTTTGTTAATTTGTCTTATTCATGAAACTTGTGCGCTTTAAACTTAGTAGAAATCTTAGATTGATGCACACATGAATAGCTTAGTGAGTTAGCATGATAGATTTGTTTTCTTTTTTATAACTCATTCACGACAAATTAATTAAATATAAAATTTACATAGGAATTTTATTTTTATTCATGGTTGGACCACCTTCGCTTTAGAAGCAGTGTCATAAGTTTCATTTCTTATATATTAAATCTATTGAATTATGCATTTGAATAGAGAATAGATGTTATGGTTTTATATGAGTAGGTGAATCTAATAAACAATCATTTACAACCATAATTGTAAATCTAGGCCATGAGTATTATTAATCCTTAATGGAGTTGAGTTATAAGTATCGTCACAACATTTACATTACTCCAAGTCATGAGTTATACTTGGTTAGTATGTTTAGGCCCTCTTTTGCTCTTGATTTGAGATTGACATTGTCATTATATATAATGTTTTAGTTCTCATTATTGGACAAGCATTCATTCTTCAAGGGGTTGTAAGACGTCACTTGATGACATCTACTCACATATTAAGTTATTATGCATGCTCTTGTATGAATCCTTTTGTGCTTGGCTGTGTTATACCCTACATGTTGACTTACCATTTGAACATTTCTTTTACTTGAATAGGGAATCTCACTTAAAAAACCGAGTACATGCCATACCCCAAAGGAAAATCAACAAATTAAAATCCATAATCAAAAATGTTTTTGGGCTCCTCATCCAAGGTATGATTAACCATGATGGTGCACCCATGAAAAATTTAATCACCAAAATAAAAGCACCTCCATTCAATATTATGTGTTGGGTAGGGGAAATTCTGATTTATTCAAGTCACCTATATTTTTTTATTAATGTTCATTATGTAGGGTTAATCATCTTCCACTCATTGAGGTATTATTGTTTCATATATACGAAGTGCTCTAAAGTTAAATGTGTGTGTGACTAGTTTGCCCTTCCATGTTGAGTCTCCTGCTGGAGCATGAACGCTTACAATCATTTGTCTCTTGGGATTATGTGATCCAATCATTTGCGGCTCTCCCCCTTCTAGTGTCCACATCAAATACCACACTTGACGCAGGAGAAACCATCCACTATATTAGTTGAGATTAATAAGATTCCTTCTTTTCTTCAATTAGCAAAGATAAGCTTATAAAATAATATACTGCAATCTTGTCTCTTGTACTTATAGTTGAGTTTGAAGTAATAGGGGGATAATAATAGTGATTAGAGTGATGACACTCGTACTACTACAATGAAAAATGATGATTCATCAATGGCAATCGAGCGACAATAGTAGGATGAAAATTGTTATTGGCAGACAAGTGACGGTGGGGAGATATTAACAGTCAGATGATGGTGGTCAGAGAATGACAATCAAGCAATAGTTGTTGAATAACGATTGTTGGTCATTGGTGACCGAACAACAGTAATATGATGGAGCTGGTTAGATGACGACAATCCAACGATGGTGGTAGATAGTGCTTAATAGTGTTAGACATGGGACAATGTTATAGAACTCTTATGACTTTAAAGCTCTTTCAACACTCAAATGCTAGATCACTTTTTCTAAAAAATATAAGTATATATTTTTTTTTTTATCATAGATTCAACTTTCAGCATTCAAGTGTCACAATGACCTAAGAAAGAGTGATATTGCTCTAATTGGAGCCATCTCATTGAGATGCTCAATTTGAACTTAAATATGTATAAATTGGAGATTATTGGTTTCTTAACCATACTTCAAGTTGTTAACTTGTACTTATTTGAATTTATATTAGACCACTTTTGAAGCCATCAGATTCGCCTTGCTAAAACAATTAGATCAATTATAAATTTTGTTAAAATTAGAATCATATTGTCTTAATTCCCACTCAAAACTCTCTCATTTTCTTGATCAATAGGACTTTTGGGTGACATCACTCTAAAAAGTTGTTTGCTTAATTATTTAGTGGTGCACACACGCACACGCACACGCACACCAAATTTTATGCATGGGGGAGAATTCGTATATGAACTTAAACATCGCAATGCATCATATTATACAAGATGTGTCGATATCGAAGGCACCGTAAGATCCTCAAGCAGGCGATCGTACTCGAGGAGAAGCTCTTCGCACTGTTTCTGGAGAGCAGAGACGTGTGACTCGGCGGAGATCATTCCTTTTTCATGCTCTTTAAAAGGAATGATTGAAGTATAAAATGAAGATTGAAGTATTACATAGAATTTTAGTAATTTATATATAAATCACCTTTTATCTCATGACTGTCATATTGTTATGACTATTAATACAAGTGGTACAACTACAATTCCTACTATTTTAAAATATTAAACTCATTTAGCAAAAGATAAAAAAAATCTTTTTATCTATATCATAAAATGGATATAATAATATTAATCCAACCAATTCAGTATATAATTTATTTTGTATAACATGTATTATTCTAATTATTCATATACATAATTTGAAGACTAAGGCATAGTAAGAACACAATTTCAAAATAAAATACTTTTTAAATTTTTGGGGGGCCGGGGGCTAACCTCAGATACATGAATACCATTAGAATATTTAACATCATAACAAAAATACCGCCATCATTATNAAAAAAATCTTTTTATCTATATCATAAAAAGGATATAATAATATTAATCCAACCAATTCAGTATATAATTTATTTTGTATAGCATGTATTATTCTAATTATTCATATACATAATTTGAAGACTAAGACATAGTAAGAACACAATTTCCAAATAAAATACTTTTTAAATTTTTTGGGGGGGCGGGGGCTAACCTCAGATACATGAATACCATTAGAATATTTAACATCATAACAAAAATACCGCCATCATTATTTTATTAAAAAATAAAATACACATTTTCATCCATAAATTTACAGTAAGTTTGCAAACATCTAACCAAATTTAGTTTTATTAATTATCTACTTCAATGATTCTAGTTGAGGCATGAAGCTCCTGCTCCTGCCCTTGTAATGGCCCTGGAAGACCAGAGAGAAGCTTGGCTGGCCAGGAATCTGTAGGGGAAGGATATCTAGCCTGTGGTCTCTGAACCAGTGAGGCAGCAGAATTATGGTGTTGTTGAGGATCCGGAATGGTGGTAGATTGGGCTAGACCGAGCCGAGTATCATCGCTGCTACACCGCAACATCTGGTTCAGCTCATTCTGCAGCATCCCAATATCTGATTTGAGGGTGAGGTTCTCCGCTTGGAGTTCATCCCTTTCCAGAGTTATCTGATCAACTTCCATGCAGATTATCAGTTCATATAATGAAGGTAAAATCAAGTAATTTATCAAAGCCACCAACGTTTATATCATCAGCGAAACTGAACAGAAACATGGAAAATGATTTAATAAACTTCCATCATCTAAATATAAAGATCAGGCGCCTGAATCTTCAAATTTTCTAATGACAATCTCAAGGCATATACACGTTGGAAAAGCAAATCATGCATCTCGAGACAAGCAAATTGATGACACATACAATGTTTTCTGTTAATTTACTTGGTCGTTGCTATTTTATAATTGGGGCATTTAAATACATTCCATCTAATTCCTATACAATTACATATCTAATATCTAAACTTAACTTTTTACATTCATACCACCGAAAATATCACATCAAAAATATCACCATTTTAGCTTTTAAAAAGTGGAATATAACTTTTCATGATAAATATGGTGGCATGAATGGAAAAATTGAAGTTTAGATGTTAGATATATAAATACATATGAATTGAATGGTACATATGTAAATCTTCCTTCAAAATTTTTAGATTTTAATTTTTCTTTTATTTTTATAATTAGAATAAGCAAAAAAGTGAATAAATGAAAATGATAACCCGGGCATTAGATTTTATTTAAACCAAATAGAACTCTAGAAAAACTTCTCAAATGCTTTGAATGAAAGCTTACTGTGACCATTTTATTTAATAATGGAACTCAGTAGGAAAAACTTGTCATCTCAAATGGAAAGTCCTTCATAAAAAAAGGTGATTTTTCATATATGAAACTGAAAGCAGACAATAAATTCATTGGACTCTTGATTGCATGCTAATAAAAACTCTTCAAATATGACATGAAGAACCATCAAATAAATGCCCTATGAAAATAAGTTTTACACCAATGGGAAAAAACTCACATAATGAGATTCAGATACCAGAGCAGTGTGTTCATCTCCAAGCTTTTTCCGTCGCGCAAGAAGATCACGGAGAGCCCTAGTCGCATCAGCCAGTATTGATGCCTTACAACTGCTTAGTCCTAANAGGAAATTAGGAATGGACCACTATTTACTAATTTAATATCTTTTAGACTCTCATAGTTGTAGATTTAGGGTTTGGGGCTAGGAGATTGATCACATCACCTTCTTGTCCCTTAAAATATTAGGACATTATGTTAAGCTAAGCCCTAAGAAGGCATGACCAATAGGATATAGCTTAGCACTAATATGTGTCAGGACATGTTATATGCTCGCTTGGTAGGTATTTTATTTGTTAATAATATCTTTTTATTGTGGAAAGTTTGTCGTTTTTTTTAACTATATAATGTTTAGCCTAGGAAATCCACATTGACGTGTGAGCCATTTTAGAACGTAGGAAACCATAGAATAATTTTAAGAAGTGGTGTTTAAGACTCCACACCAAATTCATATTTTTTATAGTTATAGGAATAAGTTATAAATATGGCAGAGCACAAATATATATTTTTTAATTTTCTTATGATGAATAATTGAACCACTCCCTGTCTTCATTATTATTTTGGTTGTTACTTAATTATTTTGATTGTTTATTTTAGGTGTTGCTCTAGAAATATATGTTTTTCTTAGATTTATTCAAATGCTTGTGCATGGCCTGAATTTATGTCATTGCTAGGCTTTTAAAAAGGTGTTTTTCTTTCTTGATTAAACAACTAACTAATTTGAAGTAATAGACTATTTTCTTGACCATAGTTGCACATACAACATTTTTGTTAACTTGTCTTATTCATGAAACTTGTGCGCTTTAAACTTAGTAGAAATCTTAGATTGATGCACACATATGAATAGCTCAGTGAGTTAGCATGATAGATTTGTTTTCTTTTTATAACTCATTCACGACAAATTAATTAAATATAAAATTTACATATGAATTTTATTTCTATTCATGGTTGGACCACCTTCGCTTTAGAAGCAGTGTCATAAGTTTCATTTCTTATATATTAAATCTATTGAATTATGCATTTGAATAGAGAATAGATGTTATGGTTTTATATGAGTAGGTGAATCTAATAAACAATCATTTTCAACCATAATTGTAAATCTAGGCCATGAGTATTATTAATCCTTAATGGAGTTAAGTTATAAGTATCGTCACAACATTTACATTACTCCAAGTCATGAGTTATACTTGGTTAGTATGTTTAGGCCCTCTTTTGCTCTTGATTTGAGATTGACATTGTCATTATATATAATGTTTTAGTTCTCATTATTGGACAAGCATTCATTCTTCAAGGGGTTGTAAGACGTCACTTGATGACATCTACTCACATATTAAGTTATTATGCATGCTCTTGTATGAATCCTTATGTGCTTGGCTGTGTTATACCCTACATGTTGACTTACCATTTGAACATTTCTTTTACTAAAATAGGGAATCTCACTTAAAAAACCGAGTACATGCCATACCCCAAAGGAAAATCAACAAATTAAAATCCATAATCAGAAATGTTTTTGGGCTCCTCATCCAAGGTATAATTAACCATGATGGTGCACCCATGAAAAACCTAATCACCAAAATAAAAGAACCTCCATTCAATATTATGTGTTGAGTAGGGGAAATTCTGATTTATTCAAGTCACCTATATTTTTTTTATTAATGTTCATTAGGTAGGGTTAATCATCTTCTACTCATTGAGGTATTACTGTTTCATATATACGAAGTGCTCTAAAGTTATACGTGTGTGTGACTAGTTTGCCCTTCCATTTTGAGTCTCTTGTTGGAGCATGAACGCTTACAATCACTTTTCTCTTGGGATTATGTGATCCAATCATTTGCAGCTCTCCCCCTTCTAGTGTCCACATCAAATACCATACTTGACGCAAGAGAAACCATCCACTATATTAGTTGAGATTAATAAAATTCCTTCTTCTCTTCAATTAGCAAAGATAAGCTTATAAAATAATATACTGCAATCTTGTCTATTGTACTTATAGTTGAGCTTGAAGTAATAGGGGGATAATAATAGTGATTAGAGTGATGGCACTCTTACAACTACAATGAAAATGATGTTTCATCAATGGTAATCGAGCAACAATAGTTGGATGAAAATTGTTATTGGTAGACAAGTGACGGTGGGGGGATAATAACAGTCAGATGATGGTGGTCAGAGAATGACAATCAAGCAATAGTTGTTGAATAACGATTGTTGGCCATTGGTGACCGAACAACAGTAATATGATGGAGCCGGTTAGATGACGACAATCCAACGATGGTGGTAGATAGTGCTTAATAGTGTTAGACAGGTGACAACATTATAGAACTCTTATGACTTTAAAGCTCTTTCAACACTCAGATGCGAGCTCACTTTTTTTCTAAAAAATATAAGTATATTTTTATTTTTTTATCATAGATTCAACTTTCAGCATTCAAGTGTCATAATGACCCAAGAAAGAGTGATATTGCTCTAATTGGAGCCATCTCATTGAGATGCTCTATTTGAACTTAAATATGTATAAATTGGAGATTGTTGGTTTCTTAACCATACTTCAAGTTGTTAACTTGTACTTATTTGAAGTTATATTAGACCACTTTTGAAGCCATCAGATTCGCCTTGCTAAGACAATCAGATCAATTATAAATTTGTTAAAATTAGAATCATATCATCTTAATTCCCACTCAAACCTATCTCATTTTCCTGATCAATAGAACTTTTGGGTGACATCACTCTAAAAAGTTGTTTGCTTAATTATTTAGTGCTGCACACACGCACACGCACACCAAATTTTATGCATGGGGTAGAATTCGTATATGAACTTAAACATCGCAATGCATCATATTATACAAGATGTGTCGATATCGAAGGCACCGTAAGATCCTCAAGCAGGCGATCGTACTCGAGGAGAAGCTCTTCGCACTGTTTCTGGAGAGCAGAGACGTGTGACTCGGCGGAGATCATTCCTTTTTCATGCTCTTTAAAAGGAATGATTGAAGTATTACAGAACACTTACTTTAGAGAAAATGAAGATTGAAGTATTACATAGAATTTTAGTATTTTATATATAAATCACCTTTTATTTCATGACTGTCATATTGTTATGACTATTAATACAAGTGGTACAACTAGGGCTGTCAAAACGGCTCGTTGTTCGCGAACAGCTCGTGTTCGACTCGTTAAGAAGCTCGTGTTCGGCTCGTTAATTTTGTTCGATAAGTTAACGAGCCGAACACGAACTAAGATGTGTTCGTTCGTGTTCGGCTC
>JXCR01022436.1:9719-56360 GCA_002079205.1 Phalaenopsis hybrid cultivar
ATAATTTCATGAATAAACCCTTACCTTAAAAGGCTTGGTATTCTTCCCTACGCACAAGACCTCTTACCACCTTACCAATTAACTTGGTTCAGCCTCTTTTCTTTTGCTTGTGCTTCGGACATTGAATCTCAAATCAAAATATTCATTTATTCAATATTTTTTATTATAATTAATAATATTTTAAATTATCACTGATTATAATCTAACATGATATTAGCAATTTTAATATAATAAAATAACATAAACCCTAGCCTGATGGATGCTCGAATTAACCTCAGAAGGNCTTCAATATTTTTTATTATAATTAATAATATTTTAAATTATCACTGATTATAATCTAACATATATTAGCAATTTTAATATAATAAAATAACATAAACCCTAGCCTGATGGATGCTCGAATTAACCTCAGAAGGAAGCTCGGTCATGCGCACCTGAGTCATTCGACCTCCCTTCTTTTTCTTCTCGCAGATGAATCGATTGACCGGCTGCCCTAGATCGAGCACGCAAGCATTCTCTTATCCCTCTCCTTCGATTTCAACTCGAACCTGACCAATTCACACAGAAGCTTCGGCTCCCTTCTTGCACATGCGTCTTCTTCTTCTCTTTCTTCGATCTATCTCGACAAGGGTCTTCTCCGCAGTGACGAAGTATGATGTCGTACCTAGGGTTCATCCTTACTGCCTCAATGTTGATCACCTCAAAGCTTTGGGGTGTTTTAAGCACTCGACTCTTCTTCCTCCTTTTTCTCGTTCTTGGTTTCTTCTTCATCTTCGACTCGTTTCTCACGCAGTTTGGCGACGCTTCTTGCGCACGCAACTGATAATAACTTCCCTTCACCCTTCGCAGCTTCGTGTCTTGCTCTCACTTTGAAAAATTTTATGTCCTTGCAGACTCCAATAATATGCGGCCGCCTGTGCTATACCGCACTGAGGTTATTTCAGAGTTATTGAAGTGGAACCGCGGGGGTTATTTCGATGTTATTTTCGGGTTATTAAAGAGAAACTCATATATTGCACTTCAATAACTCAAAAATAACCCAGAAATAACATTCGCGGTTTCACATCAATAACCCCGAAATAACACAACAGATGTTATTTCAGGGTTATTTCTGAGTTATTTCGTGGTTATTAAAGTTAAAAATATATAGGTTTCTCTTTAATAACCCTTAAATAACCCCAAAATAACCTCCACAATGTTATTTCGGGGTTATTAAAGTGGAACTGCGGAGGTTATTTCGAGGCTATTTACAGATTATTTCAGTATTATTGCAGAGTCCATGATTCCACCTTAATATTTTTTAGGTGGGTCCAATATAGTACACATGACAGTATATTACTGGTAGTGCGCAGGTAGAGCTACCTCAAGAGTCCGAACAAAAATTTTCCCTTTGAATGGTAGTTTTGTAACGCTTTAAATTGTAATTGAAGAGATGCTTCTGTTTAAAACGACTCATTAACCTTTAGTATTATTATTGAAAAATTTCTTTATTACAGCTAGCCTTCTAAATCTACTCAAAATTCATACAACCAATTGTCAAAAATCATGTGTATGATTTCTGAACTATCTTAAATCCAAATAGATGATAACCTACTTGGAAACCTTCTAAATAATTTATGACTAATTAAAAAACTTGCATCACTTCATTTGCTTTGAATCTTATAGATCACTTCTTATCCACATAAAGATTATTCAATCTTATTGAAGGTCATATATATTCCTAGAAACCCAATCTAATACAAATTTGATAGAACTCAAGCACCTTGGCTAAATGTGAACCTTCCACTAGCATCTAAAGACCATGAGAACCTATTTGCCGCTTAGGACAAACATTGTCTTTCATATTGAACTGCGATCTCATGCTAGCGTCTTCTGTGAGTTCACCGTAGCTATGTGATGTTGAAAGCACATTGAGGCACACTTTAAACTTAAATGCAATCCCACACTAACGTATAAGTTAGGGAGCGCCGCCTGATAATATCTTGGGCTAGTTAGAACTACCCACATGGGGCAGAAAATGGTTAAAGTAGAAATTCAGCCATCCTGTGCTAGCGAGGACCACAGGCTACACCTTGAGTTGGTAAGGAACTTTCTTTTAACATCATGGGCTAGCAAAAACCTTGTGGCAACGTGAATTGAAGGTGCCATTGTAATAAAAATTCAATTTCACACCAACGACATGGGTCAATAAATATCTAGTTGATCTGAAAGGTTCTTCAAAACATTTATTTTGGCTAAACAAAAAAACAAGCCACGCAAGTGAACCAATACATTGCATGGTTGCACCAAAATTCTTGATCCATAAAATTTGGCTAACAATAATTAGGATGGGATTAGCCACATGAAATTGAGAAAGCACCAACATGACCAAACCAAGTATGTCTGGAGGCTGGCTAAGTTTAACTTGCATGAAGTACAATAGTACACACTACACAAGGAAGAAGTGACTATATCAATAGCATGCATAAAAAATCATTAATTAAACAATAAGAAGGCTTGGCAACTAATTCAAACATTAATTAAAAAATAAGAAGGTGACGGGGGCTTGGGAGCTGAACCGAGCACAACTAGTTCAACAATAGAGGGTTCGGCCCAATAGGAGGTTGGATAGGCAAGAAGTATCCCCCCCCTCTCTCTCCCTCCCTCCCTTAAAGTGAAACTGCGGAGGTTATTTCGAGGCTATTTAAAATTATTTCAAGGTTATTGCAGAATCCATGATTCCACTTTAATATTTTTTAGGTGGGCCCAATATATTACACATGGCGGTATATTACTGGTAATCCACATGTAGAGCTACCTCAAGAGTTCGGACAAAAATTTTTTCCCTTTGAATGGTAGCTTTGTAACACTTTAAATTGTAATTGAAGAGATGCTTCTGTTTAAAACGACTCATTAACCTTTAGTATTATTATTGAAAAATTTCATTATTACAACCACCCTTCTGAATCGACTCAAAATTCATACAAACAATTGTCAAAAGTCATGTGTATGATTTCTGAACTATCTTAGATCCAAATAGATGATAACCTACTAGGAAACCTCCTAAATAATTTATGACTACTTAAAAAACTTACATCACTTAATTTGCTTTGAATCTTATAGATCACTTCTTATCCACGTAAGGATTATTCAATCTTATTGAAGGTCGTATATACTCCTAGAAACCCAATCTAATACAAATTTGATAGAACTCAAGCACCTTGGGTAAATGCGAACCTTCCACTAGCATCTAAAAACAGTGAGAACCTATTTGCCGCTTAGGACAAACATTGTCTTTCATATTGAACTGCGATCTCATGCGAGCATCTTCTGTGAGTTCACTGTAGCTATGTGACGTTGAAAGCACATTGAGGCACACTTTAAACTTAAATGCAATCTCACACTAACGTATAAATTAGGGAGCGCCACCTGATGATATCTTGGGCTAGTTAGAACTACCCACATGGGGCAGAAAATGGTTAAAGTAGAAATTCAGCCATCTTGTGCTAGCGAGGACCACAGGTTTACACCTTGAGTTGCTAAGGAACTTTCTTTAACATCATGGGCTAGCAAAAACCTTGTGGCAACGTGAATTGAAGGTGCCATTGTAATAAAAATTCAATTTCACACCAACAACATGGGTCAATAAATATCTAGTTGATCTGAAAGGTTCTTCAAAGCATTTATTTTGGCTAAACAAAAAAACAAGCCACGCAAGTGAACCAATACATTGCACGGTTGCACCAAAATTCTTGATCCATAAAATTTGGCTAACAATAATTAGGATGGGATTAGCCACATGAAATTGAGAAAGCACCAACATGACCAAACCAAGTATGTCTGGAGGCTGGCTAAGTTTAACTTGCATGAAGTACAATAGTACACACTACACAAGGAAGAAGTGACTATATCAATTGCATGCATAAAAAATCATTAATTAAACAATAAGAAGGCTTGGCAACTAATTCAAACATTAATTAAAAAACAAGAAGGTGACGGGGGCTTGGGAGCTAAACCGAGCACAACTAGTTCAACAATAGAGGGGTGGGTTCGGCCCAGTAGGAGGTTGAATAGGCAAGAAGTATCCCACCCCCACCCCACGCCCCCACCCCCACCCCCACCCCCACCCCACACATCGCCCTCCTGTTTCACTTCCCGCCAACCCTTTTTTCTATTTATATGGTGTTTCTCTGTTTTAGGGTTACTTTTTAGTGAGTTTGTTTCAACATTCTATCAAAATAGTCATTGGCATCATCTTTTCCCTTTTTAGAATTGTATCTGAGGACGAGTTGGGCTTCGACTGTACATCGCTCCGAGGTGGAGGTTATCCTCGACATTTTTACCTCCCTCCACAACCTACCCTTCTCAATCATCGTCGTTATACCCTGTTGCAGACACCCTATCAGTTTCCTTTTAGCCCTGTCTCCCCAACCGTTTACCAAGACCTATTTCCCTCTCTCAGTTGTCACCTTAGTCACCTGCCTCTTTACTCACTTCCAACCGCAACTTCCCCCAGATTCTTATGTTGCTACTTCACCTGCACTCCACAAACCCTCCACCCAAAACTATTCCTAAAAAGATAAGAGGATTTACATTGTACCATACAGTAACATCAGAATCCTAAAGCGTTAGGACTTATAATTGCACAGCATAATTGTGCAAAAGCCTAAAAGTGATATATGAGGGTCTAAGCAAACCACCTCGAACTCCTATGGGTTGTTATTTAAACTAAGGAAAGTGATCGGTGATGTGAAAGTGTTTTGATGTTAATAATCCACCTTGAAGTTGTTCCTCGTCGTGCTGCTCACAGTATTCGCTCTAAAGCTCTTCGTAGTAGTACCTCCATGTTTGATGTTAATTCCTATATAACCACTAGGTTTTCCTAAACTAAGGTATAGTGTGTATCAAAGTAACAAAGCATGCAGTATAAAAGAAAAGAACAGTATAATGTACAGTAAAGAGAAAGAACAGTATAACATGCTGAAAGAATAGTATAACGTGCTAGGAAAAGCGCTATAACATGCTAGGAGAGTAATACAACATGTTAAGAAATAAAAATGTTGCAATGTAAATCACACCTATAAATTTGAGAAGTTTGTTGCTCCTTTAAGATAGTTATTATTCATTATATAAATAAAAGAACCGTTGCTTGGAAACTTCGAGAAAATTGGCAAATAATCCACGACGGAAAACTCAGGAAACTCGACGAGTAACAATTCAAATAAAACTCATCAAAACCTCGGGAAAATCCCGGAGAAAAGAGACCATGAGTGTTTTGTCCAAAATCCAATAGAACATATGAAAAAGTTCGAAAAGAGGGGACCGCAAGCACTCGGGTCGGGGCTAGGCTCAAATATATATTTGTACTCGAGGGTCGTCAAAGGCTACTCGGTCACCCGGATGTATAAAGTCCGCCACTCCACTAGAAGGATATCCTACTAAACCTAACTTAGGAGGGTACTCCTTAGCCCATGATAGGTAATCAACAAGTGGACAACCCAATTGTAACATATTTAAAATTTAAGTTTTAGCATGCACATATATTTCAAGCATACAATAGAAAAGTCATATCAATTTTTGTAGTGAAAATATTTTTTAATAAATATTGTATTTGTTCTTATCAATTTGTTTTATAAATTTTAAAAGGTATAGTTGTCCACAAGTCGATCACGTCATCGGGCTTAGAACTACCAACAACCTAAGAAGGTGCGGGTCCCCTTCTAGTCATATGTCGGTGAATCATACTTTCATCCTACAGTTCATCAGGTCCTAGAATTGAGTCTTGGTGTTGTAGGATGAGATATCATTCTGTTTTACCACTGACGTGTCTTTGTCATCATCGCCCTACGCCCCAAAACAAAACCGACCTACTTGCGACCTTGTTTGATGGTTTCACATATAGCAAAAGGCTATACATGAGTACTTATGTATCAGACATAAGCACAAAAAACCAAACAAAGAAGGAAAGAAAAGAATAAAAATAGAGATGGGAGAGAGGAGAAATTGATCCACCCAAAAGATCGAAGGAATAAGGGTGAAGCAATCCTCAAAGTTATATAAAAAAGATCTAAAAATAGAGCCCAAGATCCTTGAATAAATCCAAGAAGGATATCATTTTCTCAACTTTTTATAATTGGATCAACCCATGAAGGGTATCATTTCCAAACGTTATTTTGAATCAAATTGAAACAGGCCCAAAAGCTAAGGTGAAGACTATACTCATGGCTTCCCCCACCTATATGCACTCACACCCAAACNCATCTTAATCAAAAGCTTAAATCTCAAAAAAAATTTTAAAGCAACATAATGAGTTATCTAAAGATAACCAAGGAGCAATTACACTTCTAAACTACAGTAACCCGAGGAAAATAAATCGATATGCATGTTGGACTTTTATATCTAAATAAGAAATATTTTATTATACTAATCTTTCATATAAAATCTTTGAATATACTAATGCATGCATCAATGATCTTTTCTAAATGAAAATATTCTAGATTTCTATATGCATTAACATTCACTCTACTTTTACTTTATATTATTTACATACACATCTTTCTGCTTTGAGGATCATCGTCAAAACAACCTAAAACAACATTGTTAGCACAACGGTTACTAATATTATTCTGCCGGTATAGCGAATAACGATCCATATATTACAATTGTCTGGGTGATAAGCTCTATCTACTCATCTCTGACCGATATTATCTCATCAGCATAGCAGTTAGTGAACGATGACAATTGTTTGAAGTAGTAGAAAAACATCTACGCGCGCGGGACACTGGAGTCTCCTGCCTGTACTATTAGGGGGTGAACTCCTCTTAACATGCACATACAAACATTCATATCTGAGTTATTTCATTATTTCATATCATGCATTCTCTCTACACTTACCTCTATCTACTGATGAATAATAGAAACTTATTATATCTATTAGTCATGAAATCAACTAACATACGCACATTTAATAAAATTCAAGAGGTTAAATAATAATGTGACATATATATGTGATCATGTGATAAGCTTATACGTAAACCTCTACTTAAATAACGAAATGATCTGATATGATCATAAATTAAATTGTTATGCAACTTATATGAAGACCTCAACTAAAGTCATGCAATTATCTGATATCATCTTAAACTAAACTATTATGCACTTATATATAGACCTTTACTAAAGTCATGTAATGATCTGATATAATCCTAAACTAAACTGTTATGCAATTATAATTGTCATGTATAACTACCCTATCTGACAATATGAAGAATTTATTGTTGAATTAAAAAATACATGAAATTAAATATAAAATTTAAAATAGAAATAATTATTGGAATTCAAAAATATAATTATTCGTCTTAACCTAGCTTGCTTGTCTTACAAGCTTCATATCTCCAATCTTAAGTTCAAATGTTCTTCAATCTTGATTGTTGTTATAAATTAATAATTTATTAATTATACATTCTAAAATAAATCAAACTTTGTCATTAATTAACGTACACCTTTTTCTTCAAAGTGATTCACTGTTGGAAAAATAAACATACAAATATATATATATATATAATTTCATGAATAAACCCTTACCTTAAAAGGCTTGGTATTCTTCCCTACACACAAGACCTCTTACCACCTTACCAATTAACTTGGTTCAGCCTCTTTTCTTTTGCTTGTGCTTCGGACATTGAATCTCAAATCAAAATATTCATTTCTTCAATATTTTTTTATTATAATTAATAATATTTTAAATTATCACTAATTATAATCTAACATGATATTAGCAATTTTAATATAATAAAATAACATAAACCCTGGCCTGATGGATGCTCGAATTAACCTTGGAAAGAAGCTCGGTCACGCGCACCTGAGTCATTCGACCTCCCTTCTTTTTCTTCTCGCAGACGAATCGATTGACCGGCTACCCTAGATCGAGCACGCAAGCATTCTCTTATCCCTCTCCTTCGGTTTCAACTCAAACCTGACCAATTCACACAGAAGCTTCGGCTCCCTTCTTGCACATGCATCTTCTTCTTCTCTTTCTTCGATCTATCTCGACAATGGGTCTTCTCCGCAGTGACGAAGTATGATGTCGTACCTAGGGTTCATCCTTACTACCTCAATGTTGATGGCCTTCAAAGCTTTGGGATGTGTTGAGCACTCGACTTTTCTTCCTCCTTTTCCTCGCTCTTGGTTTATTCTTCTTCATCTTCTGCTCGTTTCTCACACAGTTTGGCGACGCTTCTTGCGCACGCAACTGATAATAACTTCCCTTCACCTTTCGCAGCTTCGTCTCTTGCTCTCACTTTGAAAAATTTTATGTCCTTGCAGACTCCAATAATATGCGGCTGCCTGTGTTATACCGCACTGAGGTTATTTCAGAGTTATTGAAGTGGAACCGTGGGGGTTATTTTGGTGTTATTTCGGGGTTATTAAAGAGAAACTCATATATTACACTTCAATAACTCAAAAAAAACCCAGAAATAACTTTCGCGGTTCCACATCAATAACCTCAAAATAACACAACAGAGGTTATTTCAGGGTTATTTCTGGGTTATTAAAGTTAAAAATATATAGATTTCTCTTCAATAACCCTAAAATAACCCAGAAATAACCCCAAAATAACCTCCACGATGTTATTTCAGAGAGGATATTTCAGGGTTATTAAAGTGGAACTCCGAAGGTTATTTTGAGGCTATTTACAGATTATTTCAGGGTTATCGCAGAGTCCATGATTCCACTTTAATATTTTTTAGGTGGGCCCAATATAGTACACATGGTGGTATATTACTGGTAGTCCGCAAGTAGAGCTACCTCAAGAGTCCAGACATAAATTTTTTGCCATTGAATGGTAGCTTTGTAACGCTTTAAATTGTAATTGAAGAGATGCTTCTGTTAAAAACGACTCATTAACCTTTAGTATTATTATTGAAAATTTTCGTTATTACAGCTACCCTTCTGAATCTACTCAAAATTCATACAAACAATTGTCAAAAGTCATGTGTATGATTTCTGAACTATCTTAAATCCAAATAGATGATAACCTACTTGGAAACCTTCTAAATAATTTATGACTATTTAAAAAATTGGATCACTTAATTTGCTTTGAATCTTATAGATCACTTCTTATCTACGTAAAGATTATTCAATCTTATTGAAGGTCGTATATAATCCTAGAAACCCAATCTAATACAAATTTGATAGAACTCAAGCACCTTGGGTAAATGCGAACCTTCCACTAGAATCTAAAGACAGTGAGAACCTATTTGCCGCTTAGGACAAACATTGTCTTTCATATTGAAATGCGATCTCATGCTAGCATCTTCTGTGAGGTGTTCACCGTAGCTATGTGACGTTGAAAGCACATTGAGGCACACTTTAAACTTAAATGCAATCTCACACTAACGTATAAGTTAGGGAGCGCCTCCTGACAATATCTTGGGCTAGTTAGAACTACCCACATGGGGCAGAAAATGGTTAAAGTAGAAATTCAGCCATCTTGTGCTGGCGAGGACCACAGGTCTACACCTTGAGTTGGTAAGGAACTTTCTTTAACATCATGGGCTAGCAAAAACCTTGTGGCAACGTGAATTGAAGGTGCCATTGTAATAAAAATTCAATTTCACACCAACAACATGGGTCAATAAATATCTAGTTGATCTGAAAGGTTCTTCAAAGCATTTATTTTGGCTAAACAAAAAAACAAGCCACGCAAGTGAACCAATACATTGCACGGTTGCACCAAAATTCTTGATCCAAAAAATTTGGCTAACAATAATTAGGATGGGATTAGCCACATGAAATTGAGAAAGCACCAACATGACCAAACCAAGTATGTCTGGAGGCTGGCTAAGTTTAACTTGCATGAAGTACAATAGTACACACTACACAAGGAAGAAGTGACTATATCAATTGCATGCATAAAAAATCATTAATTAAACAATAAGAAGGCTTGGCAACTAATTCAAACATTAATTAAAAAACAAGAAGGTGACGGGGGCTTGGGAGCTAAACCGAGCACAACTAGTTCAACAATAGAGGGGTGGGTTCGGCCCAGTAGGAGGTTGAATAGGCAAGAAGTATCCCACCCCCACCCCACGCCCCCACCCCCACCCCCACCCCCACCCCACACATCGCCCTCCTGTTTCACTTCCCGCCAACCCTTTTTTCTATTTATATGGTGTTTCTCTGTTTTAGGGTTACTTTTTAGTGAGTTTGTTTCAACATTCTATCAAAATAGTCATTGGCATCATCTTTTCCCTTTTTAGAATTGTATCCGAGGACGAGTGGGGCTTCGACTGTACATCGCTCCGAGGTGGAGGTTATCCTCGACATTTTTACCTCCCTCCACAACCTACCCTTCTCAATCATCGTCGTTATACCCTGTTGCAGACACCCTATCAGTTTCCTTTTAGCCATGTCTCCCCAACCGTTTACCTAGACCTATTTCCCTCTCTCAGTTGTCGCCTTAGTCACCTGCCTCTTTGCTCACTTCCAACCGCAACTTTCCCCAATACAAAAGAAGGTGACGGGGGATTCTTATGTTGCTACTTCACCTGCACTCCACAAACCCTCCACCCAAAACTATTTCTAAAAAGATAAGAGGATTTACACCGTACCATACAGTAACATCGGAATCCTAAAGCGTTAGGACTTATAATTGCACAGCATGATTGTGCAAAAGCCTAAAAGTGATATGTGAGGGTTTATATTGCGCTAAGCAAACCACCTCGAACTCCTATGGGTTGTTATTTAAACTAAGGAAAGTGATCGGTGATGTGAAAGTGTTTTGATGTTGATAATCCACCTTGAAGTTGTTCCTCGTCGTGTTGCTCACAGTATTCGCTCCAAAGCTCTTCGTAGTAGCACCTCCATGTTTGATGTTAATTCCTATATAACCACTAGGTTTTCCTAAACTAAGGTATAGTGTGTATCAAAGTAACAAAGCATGCAGTATAAAAGAAAAGAACAGTATAATGTACAGTAAAGAGAAAGAACAGTATAACTTGCTGAAAGAATAGTATAACGTGCTAGGAAAAGCGCTATAACATGCTAGGAGAGTAATACAACATGTTAAGAAATAAAAATGTTGCAATGTAAATCACACCTGTAAATTTGAGAAGTTTGTTGCTCCTTTAAGTTAGTTATTATTCACTATATAAATAAAAGAACCGTTGCTTGGAAACTTCGAGAAAATTGGCAAATAATCCACGACGGAAAACTCAGGNATAAATTTGAGAAGTTTGTTGCTCCTTTAAGATAGTTATTATTCATTATATAAATAAAAGAACCGTTGCTTGGAAACTTCGAGAAAATTGGCAAATAATCCACGACGGAAAACTCAGGAAACTCGACGAGTAACAATTCAAATAAAACTCATCAAAACCTCGGGAAAATCCCGGAGAAAAGAGACCATGAGTGTTTTGTCCAAAATCCAATAGAACATATGAAAAAGTTCGAAAAGAGGGGACCGCAAGCACTCGGGTCGGGGCTAGGCTCAAATATATATTTGTACTCGAGGGTCGTCGAAGGCTACTCGGTCACCCGGATGTATAAAGTCCGCCACTCCACTAGACGGATATCCTACTAAACCTAACTTAGGAGGGTACTCCTTAGCCCATGATAGGTAATCAACAAGTGGACAACCCAATTGTAACATATTTAAAATTTAAGTTTTAGTATGCACATATATTTCAAGCATACAATAGAAAAGTCATATCAATTTTTGTAATGAAAATATTTTTTAATAAATATTGTATTTGTTCTTATCAATTTGTTTTATAAATTTTAAAAGGTATAGTTGTCCACAAGTCGATCACGTCATCGGGTTTAGAACTACCAACAACCTAATAAGGTGCGGGTCCCCTTCTAGTCATATGTCGGTGAATTATACTTTCATCCTACAGTTCATCAGGTCCTAGAATTGAGTCTTAGTGTTGTAGGATGAGATATCATTCTGTTTTACCACTGACGTGTCTTTTTCATCATCGCCCTACGCCCCAAAACAAAACCGACCTACTTGCAACCTTGTTTGATGGTTTCACATATAGCAAAAGGCTATACATGAGTATTTATGTATCAGACATAAGCACAAAAAACCAAACCAAGAAGGAAAGAAAAGAATAAAAATGGAGACGGGAGAGAGGAGAAATTGATCCACCCAAAAGATCGAAGGAATAAAGGTGAAGCAATCCTCAAAGTTATATCAAAAAGATCTAAAAATAGAGCCCAAGATCCTTGAATAACTCCAAGAAGGATATCATTTTCTCAACTTTTTATAATTGGATCAACCCATGAAGGGTATCCTTTCCAAACGTTATTTTGAATCAAATCGAAACAGGCCCAAAAGCTAAGGTGAAGACTATACTCATGGCTTCCCCCACCTATATGCACTCACACCCAAACCTGAAATGTATATCGTTCATATTTTTCCAAATTTTTAATCTCAAACAAAAAAAACTCCCAAACTCCTCATGAAGCCAACTCATATCAACTTTCATAATTTCCTGAAATAAAGCCATAAAAGCATTTTATATTTCACAAATCAGGGAGAAAATTCAAGAACATCAGCCTTCTAAACCTCCAAAAAGTTGTGCCCATGTCAAGATCTTTTAATTCCACCCCTTTGTTAAATCTTACCACAATTATATAAATGTAACATTAATTTAGAAATTATAGAAATGCTCATGGCCGGAGCAAAATGGGCCTAAATAATCTTCAACAGGCTCGCGGATAAGTCCAGAAAAGAGAGTAGAGGGTCACGGGTAAGGCCAGAAAACGCACAACCAAGTTCCAACTAGCTAACGAAAAGGAGNACATTCGTTAAAATCTTACCACAATTATATAAATGTAACATTAATTTAGAAATTATAGAAATGCTCATGGTCGGGGCAAAATGGGCCTAAATAATCTTCAACAGGCTCGCGGATAAGTCCAAAAAAGAGAGTAGAGGGTCACGGGTAAGGCCAGAAAACGCACAACCAAGTTCCAACTAGCTAACGAAAAGGAGTCATAACAAGCCAAACCAAACCCCATATAAGAAGCTCACAGCCACAGATGGCAAGGAGGAACCCAACACAACATAAACCCACGGGTAGGGGCAAAGAAGAAGAAGACCTCCACCTGCTAAGCTCATGGGTAAAGGGCAAAGACGAAGGCCACAANTGTCTCCCCAACCGTTTACCAAGACCTATTTCCCTCTCTCAGTTGTCACCTTAGTCACCTGCCTCTTTACTCACTTCCAACCGCAACTTCCCCCAGATTCTTATGTTGCTACTTCACCTGCACTCCACAAACCCTCCACCCAAAACTATTCCTAAAAAGATAAGAGGATTTACATTGTACCATACAGTAACATCAGAATCCTAAAGCGTTAGGACTTATAATTGCACAGCATAATTGTGCAAAAGCCTAAAAGTGATATATGAGGGTCTAAGCAAACCACCTCGAACTCCTATGGGTTGTTATTTAAACTAAGGAAAGTGATCGGTGATGTGAAAGTGTNAATCAGCAACCGTAGATCAAGCAGTGGTCATCCGGTTTCCGGAGTCTCCATAGTAGGCAGTAATCGGAAATGAGTCGAACCACGGAAAAAGAGGTTAGATGAATCCACACATCGATAGAAAGGTTATGCTGCCAAAGAAGCGGTGGCGCTAACAGAAGTAGGGATCACCCGAGTAGAGAGAAAGGGGGAGGAATAATTGCGGAACAAAATACTGAAGGTGAAGAAAACTTCATCGGATCGTTGAAGTTCTCGACACATTGGCGGTGCAAATATATATATATATCTCTTTACTTTTCTACTTGCAAATCAGAAGATGCTCGCATGCAGCTGCCGCCGTGCGGTGCTGGGTGAGTGCGNCTTTACTTTTCTACTTGCAAATCAGAAGATGCTCGCATGCAGCTGCCGCCGTGCGGTGCTGGGTGAGTGCGACTAAGCGAAGGTGGAGACATTATTTCAAAAGTCACCCTATAGATATAGAAAATGTCTGAATTACTACGACTAAACGCGACGGTGCAATACTTTAGTCGCAAAATGTAACATGTGTTAACATTTTGAATATTTATATTTTCATATTTCCTTATATGATTGTTATATTATTTTTTTATGTAAGGTCTTTTACTTAGAGTACATACAATATGAACGACCAATTTTTTAGATGGAAAATGGACTAAGAAAGATGAATGCGAAGCTTAGGAGAGCATTTTTCATAGTAACTAATTAGTTGCTCGGAAAAATGACTTTAGCGGGGTTTCACGAATTATAAATATTTTTTTATAGAGCCAAAAAAGAAAGAGAGACTCTTTTGCTTCCCTATCCCTCTTTCATGACTTACCGAGAATAAAATAAGAATATTTTTATATCATATGCCCATCCACAATGTTTTTGTCACACCATGAGTATGGAATGTGGGACATTCTAGTAACCGAGAGCTTTATGAAAAGAATTGAACTTATTTTGTATTCCTAAGAGAAAAAATATTTAAATAATAATAGAAAGAATTAAGAATAATTCAAATTTGACGGTTCAACTAGGGATCCCACACCTAAAAGAAGATAGACAAATTACTTTTGAAATCAAACTTATTTATGAAACTAGATGTAGCCAAATCAACAATTTTATTTCTATAAAAAACAATAAGTTATGAACATTAATCTAAAACAAATTCTTCCTTTTTTTTCATAGTAAAAGGGATGACAAATTATGAATTTAAATAAGAATTTTAGAGATTTACATGCATACAAAACACCTATCCCTAATAATAACAACATAAAAACTAAATTAATGAATTGTCGGGTTTCCCAAGTTACAGCGTTGACGTGCTGACGAATTAGTTGCTATGAACGGACAGCGATCAATAGNAACGGTTCAACTAGCGATCCCACACCTAAAAGAAGATAGACAAAATACTTTTGAAATCAAACTTATTTATGAAACTAGATGTAGCCAAATCAACAAATTTTTTTCTATAAAAAACAATAAGTTATGAACATTAATCTAAAACAAATTCTTCTTTTTTTTCATAGTAATAGGGATGACAAATTATGAATTTAAATAAGAATTTTAGAGATTTACATGCATAAAAAACACCTATCCCTAATAATAGCAGCATAAAAACTAAATTAATGACTTGTCGGGTTTCCCAAGTTACAGCGTTGACGTGCTGACGAATTAGTTGCTATGAACGGACAGCGATCAATAGCAATTGGCGGCATCCGGTCGGTGGTGGTTGGTGGCGAACGATGGAGGTCGACGATGGTTGGCGGTAATCGACGGCTGTCAGAGGTAGTCGACGGACCTTGGTTGTGATCGACGGCGGTCGGCGGTGGTTGGCGAACATTGACAGTGACCCAAGCGGTCAACGGTGGTTGACTGAGGTCACTGGTTGTCGACAACAGTTGATATTGGTGTTGTTGGACTTCAACTTCTTATTAAAGGTTCAAGCTCTTCTTGAGATCTCAAACCCCACTCCCCCTCATTAGAGGGTTGGGATTATATTTATAGTGCTACAATTAATGTAGGAATGTGAACCACTTTGATCGAGTGATCAAGAAAGCTTCCTCTGATAGACAATGTTTTATTAACATTTAAGGGTCTTAATGATGTCGGACTTGTTGGATTCATCACTCGAAGACTCTCAAATTTAACTACAAACTCTCTAAATTCGACATTCATTTGACCTTTCAAATGTGTTTGGAAAACTTCCAAACATAGTTTAATTGCTTGATCATTGTTCGATTTGGTTTATATTGGATCAATATTGATACCATTGGGTTCGTCTCCTTGATCTGGTTAGTTTGATTATAGCTTTGAAATTAAAATTTTGAATGATATTTTATCGAGGTTTGAGTATTTTTTGTTCAAAAGATTACCCCGAGATCTATGTTTTGCCTCATGATTCATGTTGGATAATAGAAATTTATTGATTGTTATCAATAAGCATTATAGTACCCATCCACTCAACTTGCATGATGAGACCAGAAATCTACTTGCAGAGCAAGATAAATCGTATAAATTAATTTGAAAATATATAACGAGTATAAGACGATCATATCATGTTAAAACAATATCCAAAGCTTCTTGTGTTATATGGAGCTTGGTTAAAAAAAAACAAATTCTAACTGTTCTTGGCTGCTCCTGTCTACCCTTCCTCCCTATCGATTCGCGAAAAGGTGCAAAGGTCTTATCGTTCAATTTAAGCTTCGCTGAAGACAAGGGAATAAAGTAATGCTCTTTGTTTCTCCTTTATAATTTGGCTTCCGGTGAGGCCAAAAGAAAGCAACAACAAGGTTTTATTTGTCTCATTTTTTTATCCTTTTTTTCCTTTGTGTTGATCAAAGGTAGGAAGGGAGAGGAGGAGAGAAGAAGCGGAAGTTGTTACTTGCAGTGATGACTTCTCTTTTCATTGCGGCTCGTCTTCTTGCATGGCTCTCAAGTAGAGAGAGAGAGAGAAGAAGAGAGATTAAGTTGTTTCTTGTAAAATCATCGAAGCTATAGACGGTGTGTTATCCTCAAGTAATAAAATCCTCTGCAACTCTGTGGACGTAAGAAAAATTTGCCAAACCACGTAAATTTGTGTGTTTCGCCGTGTTGTTGTTTTGCGAATTTTTCTCATTATATTTTTTGCTTCGTCGTTGATCGTTCTATTTTATACATATACCACAACAACTAGTATCAGAACATGTGGTTTCGGATCTGATGAAGAATGATAGTTGCAGATGAAGTGAATGTTTCAGGGATCAAAAAATTTGATGTCATGGATTTTGGTTACTGAAGAATGCAGATAGAGAACTGTCTCTATGGGAAGAAAATTCATCTTTCGTTAGTGGGAGAAAGGCCGGAAATTATGGATGGGCTGATGCAATTTGTTGGATTGACAAGTTCTGAGGGTTATTTGATTGACCCTATCGAGATCCGTTGCACACAACGTCATCAAGGAAAAGACTACTGCATATCTCATGACAGTCATGTCAGGTATGTATGAAAGGTCATCGACGAATAACAAGGTATATCTGATGAAAAATTTATTCAATTTAAAGATGACAGAAGGTACGTCTGTTGTACAACATCTGAATGATTTTAATACTATCACAAATCAATTATCATTGGTGAAAATTGAATTTGATGATGAGATATGTGTACTGATCTTGTTGGTTCATTGTCAAATAGTTGAGAAGCCATGAGGATAGTTGTCAATAATTCTGCAGGTAAATCTAAATTGAATTATGATGATATTTGTGATTTGATTTTGACTGAAGAGGTGCGTAGGAAAGATTTTGACGATACCTCAAGTTCGAGTTCAACATTAAATGTCGATTCCAAAGGAAGATCGTGGGACATGAACTCAAACTGAGGAAGATTAAAATCAAAGCACATAGACATGAGTAAGTCAAAGTCTGGTAAATAAGTAATTTGCTGGAATTATGGCAAAACTGACTACATAAAGAGAAACTATAGAAATCCCAAGAAGACGGAGAATGACAGCGTAAATGTGGTAACTAAAGAAGCACATGTTGCACTAATACTGACAAATCATAGTTCTGCTGATGACTGGATACTGAATTCAGAGGTTTCTTTCATACAACTTTTCATTGGAAATTGATGTAAAAATATGTTGTAGCTGACTTTAAGAAAGAATATATTGCAGATTGAGAAGTTTTGAATGTGGTAGGAATGGGAGACATTGATATTGCACTTTCTAACAAGAACAAGTGGACTCTGCAAGAGGTCAGACACGTTCTTGAACTGAAAAAGAACCTCATTTTTGTTGGGCAGCATGATGAGTGNAAGGAAGTTGACGGACCTTGGTTGTGATCGACGGCAGTCGGCGGTGGTTGGCGAACATTGACAGTGACCCAAGCGGTCAACGGTGGTTGACTGAGGTCACTGGTTCTCGACAGCAGTTGATATTGGTGTTGTTGGACTTCAGCTTCTTATTAAAGGTTCATGCTCTTCTTGAGATCTCAAACCCCACTCCCCCTCATGAGAGGGTTGGGATTATATTTATAGGGCTACGATTAATGTAGGAATGTGAACCACTTTGATCAAGTGGTCAAGAAAGCTTCCCCTGATAGACAATGTTTGATTAACATTTAAGGGTCTTAATGATGTCATCATTGAGCGATATTGGACTTGTTGGATTCATCACTTGAAGACTCTCAAATTCAACTACAAACTCTCTAAATTCGACATTCATTTGACCTTTCAAATGTGTTTGGAAAACTTCCAAACATAGTTTAATTGCTTGATCATTGTTCGATTTGGTTTATATTGGATCAATATTGATACCATTGGGTTCGTCTCCTTGATCTGGTTAGTTTGATTATAGCTTTGAAATTAAAATTTTGAATGATATTTTATCGAGGTTTGAGTATTTTTTGTTCAAAAGATTACCCCGAGATCTATGTTTTGCCTCATGATTCATGTTGGATAATAGAAATTTATTGATTGTTATCAATACGCATTATAGTACCCATCCACTCAACTTGCATGATGAGACCAGAAATCTACTTGCTGAGCAAGATAAATCGTATAAATTAATTTGAAAATATATAACGAGTATAAGAAGATCATATCATGTTAAAACAATATCCAAAGCTTCTTGTGTTATATGGAGCTTGGTTAAAAAAAACAAATTTTAACTGTTCTTGGCTGCTCCTGTCTACCCTTCCTCCCTATCGATTTGCGAAAAGGTGCAAAGGTCCTATCGTTCAATTTAAGCTTCGCTGAAGACAAGGGAATAAAGTAATGCTCTTTGTTTCTCCTTTATAATTTGGCTTCCGGTGAGGCCAAAAGAAAGCAACAACAAGGTTTTATTTGTCTCATTTTTTTATCCTTTTTCCTTTGTGTTGATCAAAGGTAGGAAGGGAGAGGAGGAGAGAGGAAGCGGAGGTTGTTACTTGCAGTGATGACTTCTCTTTTCATTGCGGCTCGTCTTCTTGCATGGCTCTCAAGTAGAGAGAGAGAGAGAGAGAAGAAGAGAGATTAAGTTGTTTCTTGTAAAATCATCGAAGCTATAGACGGTGTGTTATCCTCAAGTAATAAAATCCTCTGCAACTCCGTGGACGTAAAAAAATTTGCTAAACCACGTAAATTTGTGTGTTTCGCCGTGTTGTTGTTTTGCGAATTCTTCTCATTATATTTTTTGCTTCGTCGTTGATCGTTCTATTTTATACATATACCACAACAACTAGTATCAGAACATGTGGTTTCGGATCTGATGAAGAATGATAGTTGCAGATGAAGTGAATGTTTCAGGGATCAAAAAATTTGATGTCATGGATTTTGGTTACTGAATAATGCAGATAGAGAACTGTCTCTATGGGAAGAAAATTCATCTTTTGTTACTGGGAAAAAGATCGGAAATTATGGATGAGGCTGATGCAATTTGTTGGATTGACAAGTTCTGAGGGTTATTTGATTGACCCTATCGAGATCCATTGCACAAAACGTCATCAAGGAAAAGACTACTGCATATCTCATGACAGTCATGTCAGGTATGTATGAAAGGTCATCGATGAATAACAAAGTATATCTGATAAAAAATTTATTCAATTTAAAGATGACAGAATGTACGTCTGTTGTACAACATCTGAATGATTTTAATACTATCACAAATCAATTATTATTGGTGAAAATTGAATTTGATGATGAGATATGTGCACTGATCTTGTTGGTTTCATTTTCAAATAGTTGAGAAGCCATGAGGATAGCTGTCAATAATTCTGCAGGTAAATCTAAATTGAATTATGATGATATTTGTAATTTGATTTTGACTGAAGAGGTGCGTAGGAAAGATTTTTTGCGATACCTCAAGTTTGAGTTCAACATTAAATGTCGATTCCAAAGGAAGATCGTGGGACATGAACTCAAACTGAGGAAGATTAAAATCAAAGCACATAAACATGAGCAAGACAAGGTCTGGTAAATAAGTAATTTGCTGGAATTATGACAAAACTGACTACATAAAGAGAAACTATAGAAATCCCAAGAAGACGGAAAATGACAGCGTAAATGTGGTAACTAAAGAAGCACAGGTTGCACTAATACTGACAAATCATAGTTCTGCTGATGACTGGATACTAAATTCAGAGGTTTCTTTCATACAACTTTTCATTGAAAATTGAAGTAAAAATATGTTGTAGCTGACTTTAAGAAAGAATATCTTGCAGATTGAGAAGTTTTGAATGTGGTAGGAATGGGAGACATTGATATTGCACTTTCTAACAAGAACAAGTGGACTCTGCAAGAGGTCAGACACGTTCTTGAACTGAAAAAGAACCTCATTTTTGTTGGGCAGCATGATGAGTGTAGACTTTCAGTAGTGTTCTCAGATATCACCTGGAATGCTACTAAATGAGCACTGGTACTAACTAGGGGTAAGAAAACATGTACGTTGTATATGACCACTGGTTTAATTAACAGTGTTGATACTACTGTTGCAGAGAGCAAAACATAGTTGTGACATTACAAACTTGGCCACATAAGTCAAATGGGCATGAAAGAACTTCAGTCTAGAGGCAAGCTACCATAACTAAAGGCAGTTGATTTCAACATGTGTGAGAGTTATATTATGAGGAACAGAGAGAGATAATTTTTTTTAAAAATGGTAGGACGCCAAAGGTGGGAAAGCTGGATCTTGTACACGTAGATGTGTGAAGACCTTCTCCAGTGGAATCTATTGGAGGCTCTCGTCACTACATCACATTCATTGATGATCATAGCAGAAAGGTATGGGTCTATTTCTTGAAGCATAAATCTGATGTATTTAGTGTGTTTAAGAATTGGAAGGTCGTGGTTGAAACAGAGACGGACTTAAAGCTGAAATGTCTGAGGCCTAATAATGGTGGTGTGTACCTTAATGGTGGGTTCAAGGAGAATTGTGCAGCTTGAGGCATCAAAATGGAGAAGACCATTCCAGGGACACCACAACAAATTGTGTTGCAAAGCGCATGAACAAGACCATTAATGAGCAGGCTAGAAGCATGAGATTGCACGTCGGACTACCACATACTTTCTGGGCATAAGGGGTCAGCACTGCAATTTATTTGATCAATAGGGGTCTATCTGTTTCACTACATTGTGAATCGCTTAGGGAGGTCTGGAGTGGGAAAGAGGTCAAATTTTCTCACTTTAAACCTTTTTGTTGTCTTTCATATGTTATCATTAATCCTCATACTTGTTGTAAGCTTGAGGCTAAGTCAAAGAAGTGTTACTTCATTAGCTATGGAGATGAGACATTCAGATATCATTTTTGGGATGATCATGATCATAATATCTTAAGGAACAAAAATATGATTTTCAATAAGAAGGTTACGTACAAAGACAAGTCCAGTGAAATTTCTGAAACATCACTGCAGAAATCTGAGTTGGTAAGGTTTGATGATTTACCAGAGGTCGCAGTGCAGGGCAAAGATGTTGGTGATAAGGAGAGTGGGTCTGGGGTATCCGCTCCTACTGTTCTGCAGTCTATTTCAAAGTAGTCCACCCCTACAGTTACAGTTCACAGGTCAGAAAGAACTAGACGTTTTCTATAATGTTATTCTCTAACTTTAAACTTCATCATGTTGACAGATGGTGGAGAACCACAAAGTTATGAAGAAAACTTGCAAGATGAAAATCCGAGCAAGTAATAGTTGGCTAAGAAGGAAGAGATGGATTCTCTGCTAGAAAATCAGACATGAGAGTTGACAGATTTTTCACAAAAGAAAAAAACATTGCATAACAAGTGGGTGTACCGAGTGAAGGCTGAGCATGATGACAATAAAAGGTACAAGGGTAGACTTATTGTAAAAGGCTTTCAACATAAGCATGGTATTGATTATTCGAGATTTTCTCTCTTGTGGTGAAACTTACAACCATCACAATGGTACTGTTTATGGTGGCTAGTAAAGATCTCTTCCTCGAGTAGTTAGATGTGAAGACAACCTTTTCTTCATGAGGATCTTGAAGAAGACATCTACATGCACCAACCTGGAGGGTTCGTGGTACAGGGAAAGAAAGACTTAGTTTGCAGACTGAAGAATAGCTTGTATGGTTTGAAGCAAGCTCCTAGACAGTGGTACAAGAAATTTGATAATTTCATGCATAGTGCAGGGTATAACAGATGTCGGGCAGATCATTGTTGTTATGTCAAACATTTTAACAATTATTATATTATTATACTGTTATATGTGGATGATGTGCATATTGCAAGTCTAGTAACGATGAGATCAATAATCTGAAGAAGCTGATGTTAGAGTAATTTACAATGAAGGATTTGGGAGCTGCGAAGCAAATCCTTGGTATGGAATTGTTAGAGATAGAGTCGGAGGCATGTTGAAACTCTCTCAGGCTGAGTATGTGAAAAAGGTACTTAACAACTTCAATATGGATAAGACCAAACCAGTTAGCACACCCTTGGGCGGTCACTTCATACTCAGTAAGAATAAGTCACCAAACTCAGAGGAGAAACGAGATCACATGAGTAAGGTTCCTTATGCTTCAACTATTGGTTCACTATGTATGTTATGGTTTGCACTAGACCGAATATTGCCCATGCAGTGGGAGTTGTTAGCAAATACATGAGTAGTCCTGGAAAGGAACATTGGGAAACAGTGAAGTGGATCTTGATGTACATAAGAGGCTCTTCAAAAACTTGCTTGTGTTTTTCAGGAAAAATTTCAGAGGTACATAGCTATGTTGATGTTGATCTAGCTGGAGACATTGATACCATAAGAAGTACTACGAGCTATATTTATATTATTGGTGGCACATCAGTGTCATGAGGCTTTAATCTGCAAAATACCGTTTTGTTGTCTATTACAGAACTGAGTATATAACAGTGTCAGGGGTTGCAAAGGAGATGATATGACTACAGGGATTCTTGGAAAAATTGGGCAAGAATAATCAGAAGAGTATTCTCTACAGTGATAGTTAGAGTGTCACATTCTTTGTCATAAATCTAGCATTTCAGTCCAAAACCAAGCACATTTAGATCAGGTATCACCTCATACGATCATTGTTGGATGACGAACAATTGTTGCTTGAGAAAACATGTGAAAGCAAAAACCCTTCTGATATGTTGACTAAGAGTGTTATTCTTGAGAAACTGGAGTTGTGATCAGCTTCAGTTGGTCTTCTAGCTTGAAGACATGGGCCTTGAGTTGCATATGTGGAGGATATAATGTTGAAGAAAAAAGTGGAACCACCAGTGGCAGATATCAGTTTGAAGAGGAATAACGATATTACATGTGTACCTCTCCAAGTGAGAAAATAAATTCTAATTGTACCCACCTGCTCCCGCCTACCCTTCCTCCCCATCGATTTGCGAAAAGGTGCAAAGGTCCTACCATCCATTTTAAGCACCGCTAAAGGCAAGGGAATAAAATAATGCTCTCAGTTTCTCCTTTATGACTTGATTTACAGTGAGGCCAAAAGAAAACAACAACAAGGTTTTATTTGTCTTTGTTTTTTGTCTTTTTTCCTCTGTGTTGCTCACGGGTAGGAAGAGAGAGGAGGGGAGANATTTCTCCTTTATGACTTGATTTACAGTGAGGCCAAAAGAAAACAACAACAAAGTTTTATTTGTCTTTGTTTTTTGTCTTTTTTCCTCTGTGTTGCTCACGGGTAGGAAGAGAGAGGAGGGGAGAGAGAGATAGGAGGAGGAAGTTGTTGCTTAAGGTGGAGATTTCTCTTTTCTTTGCGGTGGGTGGCTCTCGAGTAGAGAGAGAAGAGATATAAAGTTGTTTCTTGTAAAATCATCGAAGCTATCGACGGTGTGTTATCCTCAAGTAATAAAATCCTCTGTAACTCCGTGGATGTAGGCATATTTGCCGAATCACATAAATTTGTGTGTTCCGATGTATTACCAATTTGCAAATTTTTTTCGTTCTATTTTTCGCTTTGTCGTCGATCATTCTATTTTATACATATACCACAACATCTTGAACCATCTACACAATATGTTTGAATTATAATTGAACAAAGTTAATTCAGATAATATTCAATCATGATTTAACAAAGATTGAATAATATTNTTTTGCAAATTTTTTTCGTTCTATTTTTAGCTTCGTCGTCGATCATTCTATTTTATACATATACCACAACATCTTGAACCATCTACATAATATGTTTGAATTATAATTGAACAAAGTTAATTCAGACAATATTCAATCATGATTTAACAAAGATTGAATAATATTCAATTTAATGATGATTGAATAGATTAAGAAAGAATAAAAAAAATTAAACATTATTTGAAGCATTTTCTTAAAATATAATTGAATAATATTTGTACATAGATCAAACCACCATTAAATATTGATGGAACCATCTTCAATCTATGATTATACCTTATTTGAATAAAGAGCTACCATATTTAATTTATTTTTAAATAATGATTAAAATATTTCGAACAATGATTGAACTCTTTAATTTATGTATAATCTTGCTCGATCTGTGATGAATCATGTTTTGACCATTATTCAAAAATGGCTAAACAAATCATTGTTATTCAATCATCAATAAAAAAATTCTAACATACATTAATATATATATTGGCTTTTTAGGTCTAAGGCAAATCTATTGACTTTTCAAATTTATTAAAATATTAGTAACACATTTAGGATCTGTTGGGCAGCTGTTGATTATTTATAATATGCTGATAAACATATTATTCTGATAATCCAATAATTTGTAGATTATGAAAATAAGTTGACTTGTTGTTTGTCGGCACTATTTTTGGTGTGGGGTTTGCCCGTAAGAAGCTGTCGGTCATCGGAATTGAAATCCCNCTCAATCATGTTTTGACCATTATTCAAAAATGGCTAAGCAAATCATTGTTATTCAATCATCAATAGAAAAACTCTAACATACATTAATATATATATTAGCTTTTTAGGTCTACGGCAAATCTATTGACTTTTCAAATTTATTAAAATATTAGTAACACATTTAGGGTCTGTTGGGCAGCTGTTGATTATTTATAATATGCTGATAAACATATTATTCTGATAATCCGATAATCTGTAGATTATAAAAATAAGTTGACTTGCTGTTTCAGCAGCTTATTCAAAATAACTTATTGATAGCTATTGCTGAATAAATGACCTTCATGCTCCTGTTTGGTGAAAATGTTTGCAAGAAAACTAAAAATGACCTTCATGTCTATGTTTGGTGAACTCAAATGCAACCACATTTGGCGCATCTTGAACTCAACTCACAATGAAATAGATATCTTGGATTTCAAGTCAAGGCTAGCTTAGTGAACTCAACTTGACGTTAACCCAACTCAAAGAGAAAAGCTCTGAGGTTGAACTCTAGCATCCATCTTTAGAGTACGTGCCCAAATGGTTTCCAGCTATAGATGTTCAGACACTAAATTTCTTCTCAAAAAAAGAAAATTCTCAGCACGCAACACTAATATTAAGGAATGATCTCAACAACAACTCAAGATAAAACAATTGATCATTACTGTAGTAATTGGATACCTAACTTGAAACATAACTCAATAAATACAATTGCTTGAATCAGTAATGCAGTAGGATTCATCTATTTTTGGGAGAAAAAGTAGAACCATAACAATACACAATTGGCATAACATGATATCATCCTCTAAAAATGACAAAAAAATTAATTTTTACTGCAGTTTTGTTAAAATCCATATGAAACTCAAATGTTTTAATTTTTCTAACATCTCACCAAATTTACCGACCAAGTTTTAACATTTGAAAATAAAATGTAGCCTATTTATGAAGAAACCCTAGAAATCAATTGAAGCAAAATGACATGAAGAAGATAATAAAGGGCAGTATAAGCGAGAATGTGAAGAGAGAAACAAAGAGCCACTAACCTTTAGGAAGAAATTCGAAACAGGGTGAGTTTCGATCGATCTGGCAGTTAAAGGATTAGGGAAAGAAGAAGAGGGAGAAAGGGAGGNAACATTTTTAACCATCATCATCATTAACCTTATCTCAGCTATTTAGGGCTTTTTGGATCAACATTTTGCATTCATCTATATAAAGTGCATCACGAGGTATTTAACATATTTTTTGCATATTCAACAACTTCTATGTATGTTCCCCATCTCCTTCTCATCTTCTTTCTTATGCCATGAACTTATTTAATCCACCTTTTTAATTGATGCATTTTTTATCATTCATTCTACATGTCCAAATTATCTCACTTTATTTTTAACTACTTCATTTTAAAAATATATTATTATAACTATTATTCTAATATGACCATCTCTTGGGCTATATTTTATAATTTTGCCATGCATCCATTTATCATCACTCATGTTTGTTGTCTGCGGAGCCTAGAGATCAATCAATTATTCTCTAACTTCCTAGGTCTCAATGCTCGGATCTATACAACATAGCTGATCTAGTTACAGTTTTATGAAATTTATCATAAGAGTACATGATGCCCTTTTTTATATGTTTAAGAATATAAAAAAAACCAATGCCTACCTTATTTCTTAAGAACTTGTCTGTCATGTACCTCCAAGTTTGATTGTCAGAGAATCATGTTTAAAGCTCCCTCCAAGTTTGATTATTGGATAATCATGTTTAAAGTTGAAATGCTTTTGTCAAGCACTTTTTTTGGATTAAAGATTTATGCACCCTTTTGCTCAGGTTTGTTGATCTTCAAGATATATTAAAAAAAAAGAAATTAAAATAAATTTAAACCTGTAACTACTCTCACTCTCGATGGTTCGATTTGTAAAATCTCTTGGCTGAATTGTTCTGCTACATTCATTCCCATATACCTACACCAACACTAAGTGTATTCAAAACAAAGCTTGATCTCTCTCCTGCTCTTTCAGTTTGCAAGCCATACATAGAGATTCCTCCTGCTCTTGGTTTGAATGGTCAGACTGAAACCACTTCTTCGTCTCTCCTAGTCATCTGCAAAGCCCTTGATGCATGCGAAAATTGCACACGATCCCCCCCACTAAGCCACACTTGCGTGCTAACCTGTTTGTTTTGTAGTTCCATCCCGACAAAGTCGAAGCCTCTCAGTTCACCTGTTTCATCTCTCGTGACCAAAATTTTCGCAATAAAGGCGCGTCTATGGCTAGCTCTAAAGTCATCGATGGGATCACATCGAAGACCTCAAAAACTTAAATTTTCTTGTTCATTCTTTCGCTCCATTTGTAAACAAAAGCCCTCGCCATTCCTCATGCACATGAGGCTACCAACCTATTCCCTCGCGATCAACCCAATCACACTTCCTGCTTCTTATTGTCGAAGTTGAAGTTTTCTCTTTGGTCCACACACAGGATTGAAATCTCTCTTCACCGCTCGCAAACAAAAACCATTCCCGCTGTCTCTCGTGTGCCCCAATCTACTCTAACTTTCTATTTGTTGCTTAACTTGAGACCAAAAGCACTCACTTTCTTTTTTTTCTGTCTCTAGTGTGATCAGATCCAGTCATAACTTTAACTTTATTGCCGACCTTAATCCATTCTCTTTACTATCCCGAGCTATTATTCTCTCCCCTTCTTTTCTTTTTAATACACTTTATATATTATATATATGTAAATCAGAAAAATAAAATATATTTTCATTTCGTCGATTATGACATTTCAACATTGTTGACTTCACCGATTTTGCTTACAAGGTATAAAAAGCAAGTGAAATTTTTAAATACTCATTTGGGCAAATTAAAGTACTTGTTCAAGAAAATTTAGGTAATGTCCATAAAAATTTGCATAAAGCAGGGAAATTTCTAAGTGCTCATTTTTGAAAACTTGAGTAGTACCTGTTCAAGGAAATTTAAGTACCATGTAGGGAACTCTAAATATTGGTTCGAGAAAATGCGTGTTTGTATTTGGCTTTTTGCAGGTTCATTTAAGACCTGTCTCATCTTATAGATCGTGAGCTAAACTATCTTTTTTGTTCCCCGACCGCAGTGTCTTATTGTAATAACAGAAAGTAAAAAGAAAAATATAATAATAATAATAATAATAATAATAATAATAATAATAATAATAATAATAATAAGCAGATATCGGCGGTTAGAGGAGACATCCCCTCAGATCAAATATATCGCTATCGTTCGGTCGTTTTTTCATTCGAACCATCAAACAGAAGCGAACAAGCAAGAAACAACGAGAAAGATTGAGAGAAAGAAAAATAGAGAGATCAAGAGAGCGAAAGATCGTGTGTGCCCTAGCCGAAGAAGGAGGTGGAAGAAGGTAATCTTTGTTCTTTTCTCACAAGACAAAGTGGAGGAAGAGAAGGAAGGAGAGTTGAACCCTCTGCGTGCGCTGCTTTGTTGAGTTGGTCAAGACCGAAGGAGAAGAACCAAGCACGCACAGAGGAAGAGGAAGAAGAAATTGAAGGAAAAAAACATTCGAAGTTGAGTCCAAGCTCTGCTCAGAGAGGAAGGGAGGAGGATCGGCTTCGTGCACTGTTACCGTTCTTGCGTGCAGTGGAAGACGAGGTCGACGGAGAGGAAGAAGACGTGTGTGAGCAGCTCTGGATTGAATCGAGGCCGAAGCAAAGAGGAGGAATAAGCCTCAAGTACTCTGTTGGGAAGAACTACGCTTGAAGGAGAACAAGAAGGGAAAGATCCCTGCTGCTGAGCTCGTGTGAGTTAGGGCAGAGCGAAATTTTATAAGGTATAATTGAGATTTTAATAAATTAATTTATTGATATTGTTATATGAATATGTTCTATAATGTGTGGGTGTGTTTAATAATATTATTGACAAGATTTATTAAATTATGGATTAACAATTAGTGATTGCACTTTCGAAGAAGTTGGAGGAGTGTGAGAGTTAGGGGGAGGATCAATCAGAACAACTTTTAAGGTAAATCTTCATATTTAAGTTAAGCAAATTAACCAAATGTTATATATATATATTTATATATATATATATATATATATATATATATATATATACATAATGTTAAAATAAAATTTACTTGAATCAAGAAGTACTTGAAGTTGAGGAGTTGTAATTTTGAAATTTAAAAGAGAAAAGAGGAGACTTTTGCAAGGAAGCAAACCAAATTTTTTTAAGGCAATGAATTGTATAATTAGTTATTTGTGTTATTTTAATTACATGTCATTAGACATATTTAAGTTTTTTTTTCTTAGAATAAAATTATTATAATTATATGTACATTTAATTAATAAGTACTAGCAAGAAGTGCAGTGAGAAATTAAGCATTTACAACAATCATTTAAAGTTAATGTGAGTGATTATTTTCCTTTATGTATTAAATTGATGTTTAATTAAATGAATGATCACAATAAATAATTTGAAATCGGTATGTCATTCATAAATTTCATGTTGAAAGTCTGAAATAGTACAAGGAGTTGGAGCAAAACAACAAATCGACAAAAGTATATTTTTAATGATTTTAAATTCATATAAAATGAAACATAAATATTTAAATGATACAAGATTACCCTCATATGTTACTGACAGGGGATGCAATGTACTTGTGCATGTTCAAAGAAATGGTAAAGGTGCATCTCCGGGTACAATTTGAGGGTACCTTCTAGTTCATTTTTTAGGATACTTCAAGTATTACCGTAATCCTATAATGACTGTTAAAAATGTTAAAAGATAAATACTTAAAGTGAAATGAGATGAAATAAATTTAAAGTTTTAATGAAATAAAATATATTTTCTTTTGTCATTCATGCATAACATAACATAAAAATTTAATGAATATTAAATTATAATTACTCATTAAGTTATACTTATGATTGCAATTAATGTTTTATTTATGGAGAAATAAAATTTTAGGTTGTTATGTCTCATAGGAGAGACTTGGTTTACCGGAAGAGAACCATTGTTGTTAGATATTTTTTATAATAGTTTCTCTTTAGTGTCTGTTTCAGATATTGATATACTGTTTATTGCTAACTTGAGATATTGTCTTTGGATGTTATTATTTCTGGATGTTTTAGATTCTATTGCACTTTTTGGATTAGTGGCTTTTTTATATGTGTTGGAAGTTTTTAAAATATGGATAGTTAGATGTTAAAACAAGTCCAACCGCTGTACTCGCCTTAGTTAATTCTAAATACCAGGTTTGGTCGTGACAAAATTGGTATCAAAGAAATTAGGTTTGATCATGATCTAAAAGAGCCATTAGGATGATTACTCTAATTCATAAGCAATATTGATAACGAATTAAATTTTATATAATCATAATTTTTCTTATGCTATGTCAGAAGTATAAAAAATCAGGTGGAAGAAGCTAGAGATGATATTGTAGAAGTTGATGCACCCCCGTAGGTTATTGTGAATACTGATGCATTTACTGAAACCATGACTACAGTAACGCAGTTGATTAAGAACTCTCAGATTCAGGCCAGTTCCAATGGAGGTGGTCAGATGGATAAGTACCTGAAATTATTTCAGGATATAAGTCTACCTCTTTTTTCTAGAGGAGAAGGTCCTGTGGATGTTGATAACTGGTTATTGTGGATAGAGAAGATCCTAGATGGATTGTCTTGTCCTTTAGAGAGGATGGTTACACTGGCCACATTTGCTCTAGAAGGAGAGACTGAGAGATGGTGGTGTGGACAGTTGTTGGAGAAATTTGGTGGTAGAGCCAATCACATGATTCAATGGGGTGAGTTCATGAGCATCTTTTAAGACTGGTTTGTCCAGTCTCACTCAGGTTGATACAGGGTGATCGCTCGATTATACAATATGAAACTGAATTCATCGTGCTCTCAAGGTATGCGCCTCAGTCAGAAGAGGAGGGACATTTAGAAGAAATTCAGAGGGACCTAGGTTTATTTTGGGCTCTTAGATGCAGTCCTTTCTCCTTTCAGTCAGTTGGTATAAGTGCTGAGAAGACTAGATCCAACAACGTTTACACTCAATTTGAAGTGAAGAAATATGACAAGTTTGGAAGGTCTCAGAAGGGCGAGTGTCTATATCGATCCAACACTTGCTTTTGGTGGTACCAATTAGGACATATGGCAAAGAATTGCCCTAAGTTGGGTCAGGAGCTTCAACAGGTTTTAGGAGGAGTTATGGTAGACCGAGAGAAACTGAATCTTCAAGTTCAGTGCCAAAATGCAGGTTAGACTCAACAAAATGTTTAACCCAGAGTATATGCTCTTTCGTAGCATGAATCTAAGGACTCCCCTGACGCCATCACAAGTATTTGTCTCTTAACAATTTTAATTAGTGCACTTTAAGCATCTTATGATTCTTGTCATTGCATATATAAAACGAGCACAAATTTAAATTGAAATAAGATTAATCTAAATGTTTAAAATAATGATTTTAATGATAGATATCATATATCTTCAAATTCAACCGATAAGAGTATTATTTGATTCAGGGGCATCGCACTCATTTATAACTGATGAATTAGCTAAAGCGATGTGATAGAATATTCTTTCAATGGCTGTGTTGCTGCCAGTTAGAATGTCAAATGACACTTTTGTTGAAGTTGATCAATCATGTGAGATGGAGCTTATGATTGGTGGAAAGAGTTTTAATATTCAATTTAATCTGTCGCCTTTGATGGAATTTGATGTCATTTTAGGCATGAAATGAATGTTTATATAATTTTGTGATTATTGATTCTGATAAGAAGACCGTCAAAATAAATATACCATGGGAGGCAGAAGTTAAATTTTCTGGTGACAGAGGATCGACAAAATTAATTGTATGAAAGCTTTTAAATTGTTGAATCATGGAAGTCAAGTTTTTCTTGCTCATGTAGTAGATACTTCTAAGGAAGTACAGTTTTTGGGTGATATTCCGGTGGTAAGAGAATATCTATATGTGTTCCTTGATGACCTACTGGGGCTACCATCATTGTGATAAATTGATTTCAGTGTTGAGCTCTTACTAGGTTCTGAGCCTGTATCCAAGGCACTTTACAGAATGACAATTAAGGAGTTACAGGTGCTTAAGAGCCAATTGCAAGAGTTACTTGATAAAGAGTTTATCAGACCCACACCTTACCTTGTGGAGCTCTAGTGTTATTTGTGATGAAGAATGATGAGAGCTTCAAAATGTGCATTAATTATAAGTTTTTGAATTAACTCACAGTTAAAAATAAGCATCCACTGTCGAGAATTGATGATTTGTTTGATCAATTGGAATGTGTTTCTGTATTTTTAAAGATTGATCTGAGGTCAAACTATCACCAGTTGAGGATTAGAGAAGAAGAAATAGCGAATACTGCTTTCATGATCAAATATGGGTACTATGAATTCGTGGTTATGCTATTTGAGCTGACAAATGCTCCAACAGTTTTTATGGACAAGATGAACAGGGTCTTCGGACAGTTTTTGGACACTTTTGTGATCGTCTTTATAGATGATATTCTGCTGTATTTAAGAGATGAAGCCAATCATACAGATCATTTACTTGATGTATTGTAGATTTGGAATTAGAATACACTTTATGCCAAATTTTCTAAATGTGAATTTTTGCTTGAAAGTGTGGTTTTTCTTTGGCATATTATTAGTGGAGACGACATATTTATGGATCGGAATAAGGTTAAGGCGATTGCAAATTGGCCAAGACCTATTACTGCCAATCGAGGTCAGGAGTTTTCTAGGCCTAATTGGTTATCACAAGAGATTTGTCGTGGGATGTTCACAGATTGCTATGTCATTATCAAGGTTGACTCAAAAGACGGTGAAGTTTGAATGGTTAGCTCATTGTGAGGAGGCTATGTAGAAGTTGAAGACATGTTTAATGTTTGCTCAATTATTAGCCATTCCTTCGGGTTTTGATGGGCTTCAAATTTCCAATAATCCATCTTTGAGGGGTTTGGGTTGTGTACATATGCATCATGGTACGGCCATTGCATGCACTTCACAACAATTGAAGAAACATGAAATAAACTATCCCATGCATGACTTAGAGCTTTCTACAGTTCTATTTGCACTCAAGGTATTAGTTGTATTTTCAGTAATCGTCAGAGTTTGAAATATGTCTTCATTCAGAAAGACTTGAATCTGAGGTAGAGGAGATGACTTAAATTTCTTAAGGATATGATTTATATATTCAATATCATCCTGGAAAGACAAATGTGGTGGCAGATTCATTGAGTTGAAAAATTTTAGGTAATTTGAACTTTTTATTTACTCAGCAGGAGCAGTTAATTAAAGATCAGAAGAACTTGAAGTTATCTATAGCTGATTATGGTGTGACAACATAATTCAATTATACGAGTTGACAATGCAACAAACTCTAAATGACAGAATTGGAGATTCTTTAGCCAGATATAACAATATTTAGAAAGTTCTATAGCAGGTTCAGGCAGACAATTCAGAGAGATATGTGGTAGATTAGGATGGTTTATTGAGGTATAAATGTAGAGTTTATGTTCCAGATTAGAAGGTTATATAGCAGGTTCAGGCAGACAATTTTGGAGGAAGCGCATTTATCTAGTTACACCATTCACCCAGGGAGCAATAAAATGTATTAGGATATCAAAGAAACATTTTGGTGGCTAGGATTAAAGAGAAATGCAGAATTTGTGACCAAGTGCTCTTCATGTCAGCTAGTGAAGGCAAAGCATCAGCGTCCTAGAGGTCAGTTATAACCTTTACTAATTCCAGAGTGGAAATGAGAGGAGATTGCAATGGATTTTGTTTTTGGTTTGCCGAAATCACGTTAGAGTCATGTGCTATATGAGTAATTGTTTATAGACTAACTAAATCTGCTCATTTCTTTCCTATTAGACTGACAGGTCCAGTTGAGAAGATTGCTAAATTATACTTGGACCAATTGTGAGGTTGTATGGAATGTCGTAGTCTATGGTCTCTGATAGAGATAACAAGTTTACTTCCATTTTATGGAAGAAGGTTCAGGAAGCTTTGGGTACTCGACCGACTTTCAGTACAACATTTCACTCTTAAACAGATGGTCAGTCAGAGATGACTATTCAGATTATGAAAGATTTACTATTATGTGTTCTTGACTTTGGAGAAGGTTGGGAATCACATATGTCATTAGTATTGGGTTGACTCCATATGAAGCCTTGTATGGAAGGAAGTGCATGACATATCTATGTTGGGCTGAAACAGGTGAAAGAAAGATTCTTCAAGCTGATTGCTGGATGATGCTACTGAGAAGATTAGACTGATTAAAGACAGATTGATGCAGTACATGATAGACAGAGAAAATATTACGATGCCAAACACAAACCTATTGTGTTTGAAGTTGGATAGTTTGTATTCACTCTATTTGAGATTGTGGAGAGAATTGGGGAGGTGGCTTACAAATTAACTTTAACAACATAATGTTTTCCACATTTCTTTACCGAAAAATTATATTACAGATGAAGTTAGTAGGGTGATAGCAGACTCTGTTGATATTAAATCAAATTTAACTTGTATTGAGGAGCCTGAAAGGATATTGGATTATGATGTGAAGAAGCTGCGGAACAGAGAGATCCCCTTTGTGAAGAATTTATGGAAGCATGGATCTGAGAAAGATGCTACTTGGGAGAAAGTTTTTGAGATGCAAGAAAGATATCCACAACTTTTCTGTCGAGGTATGTTTGTTGTATTTAAATATATTCAAATTTCGAGGAAAATTTTATAGGGATGAGAGATTTTAATAACAAAAAAAAAACATAATAATAATAATAAACGAATACCTGCAATTAGAGGAGACACATCCCCTTGGATCAAACATGTCGCTATCGTTCAATCTTCTCTTCATTCGAACCATCGATCAAAAGCGAACGAGCAAGAGACAGCGGAGCGGGAGAGATCGAGAGAAAGAAAAATAGAGAGATCAAGAGAGGGAAAGATCGTGTGTGAGCGGCTCTGGATTGAATCGAGGCCGAAGGACAGAGGAGGAATAAGCCTAGCGTACTCTGTTGGGACGAACTACGACTGAAGGAGAAGAAGGGAAGGATCTCTCTTGTTGAGCTTGTGTGAGTTAGGTTAGACCGAAAGTTTATAAGGTATAATTGAGGTTTTAATAAATAAATTTATTTATATTTTTATATGTATGTGTTATAATGTTTGGGTGTGTTTAATAAAATTATTGACAACTTTTATTAAAATCAGGACTAACAATTAGTGATTGCAGTCTCGAAGGAGAAGTTGGAGTGTGCGAGTTAGGAGGAGGATCGATCTTCATATTTAATATAAATAAATTAACCAAATGTTGTGTGTACACACACACACATAATGTTAAAATAAAGTTTACTTTAACCAGGATGTACTTGAGGGGAGGAAAGAGGAGACTTGTGCAGAGAAGCAAACCATATCTTTTTAAGGTAATGAATGGTACAATTAGTTATTTGTGTTATTTAAATTATTTTTCATTAGATATATTTAAGTTTTTCTCTTAGAACAGAATTCTTATAATCATATGCACATTTAATTAACAGGTTCTAGTCAAGAACTGCAGTAACAAATTAAGCATTAACATCAGTCGTTTAAAGATGATTGATTATTTTATTTTATGCATTAAATTGATGTTTAATTAAATTGAAATCAGTACATCATTCATGAATTTCATGTTGAAAGTCTGAAATGGTATAAGGAACGAGAGAAAAACAACAGACAGATGAAAGTACATTTTAAATCATTTTAAATTTATATGAAATAAAAGATAAATATTTAAGTCGTGCAAAATTACTCTCAGATGACACAGACATGGGACGCGTACCCTGACACATTAAAAGAAATGTCAAAGGTGTGCCTCCAAGTATAATTTGAGGGTACATTTTTTAGGATACCTTCGAGCATGATGGTAATCTTTTGATGACTATTAAAAATGTTAAAAATGATAAATACTTAAAATGAATTGTGAATGGATAAATTTAAAGTTTTAATGAAATAAAATGCATTTTCTTTTGGTCATTCATGCATAGCATAACATAAGAATTAATGCATAATAGATTATAATTATTCATTAAGTTATACTTATGGTTGCAATTAATGCTTTATTTAAGGAGAATGAAAGTTTTAGGTTGTTATGCATGATAGGAGAAAATTTGTTTACCGGAAGAGAACCGCTGCTGCTAGTTTTTTTTTTGATAGTTTCTTTTTAGTGTTTGTTTTAGATATTGATATACTGTTTAGTACTAGCTTGAGATGTTGTCTTTGGATGTTATTGTTTTTGGATGCTTTAGATTTTATTACATTTTGTGGATTAGTGACTCTTTTATATGTGTTGGAAATTTTCAAAATGTGGATAGTTAGATGTTAATAGCATCATATTGCTGCACTCTCCTTAGTTAATTCTATACGTCGGGCCGGATTATGACACTCATGACTCCAATCAAAATGTCTTATAGATAGTTGGGCAGACTAACACTCTCGCTAATGCCTTTAAGCAGGGGTGTTGTGAGAAGGTTGTTAAATCTCGGGTGAATTTGGACTTTTAATAATACTTAATATTGGACCATGATGCTTACAAAAATAACTTAAATTTGGATCATTTGGATATATTAAAATGACTTAAAATGTGGCCCAATTGGATTTATAAAATAATTCAAATTAGGTCTTTCGAATTTACAAAATAATTCAAAATTGGACTCTTAGACGCGCAAATGACTTAGAATTTTTGGGTTATTTGAACTTGTTAAATGACTAAAAAATTTGAATTATGAATTTACAAAAAAAGCTTAAATTTGGACTTTTGAACTTGCAAAATTAAACTTAAAAAGTAGAATGTGAGGACTTAGAGAATAATTCTAAATTTTGACTTTTTGAACTTGCAAAATAATTCAAAATTGGACTTTTGAACCTGCAAAATAATTAAAAAATGGTCCTTTGGACTTGCAAAATACTTTGAAATTTAAACTTTTCAACTTGCACAAAATAATTCAAGAATTGGACTTTTTAAACTACAAAGTAATTCAAAATATGAAATATTTACTCACAAATGATTTAAAAATATAAATTATTTAATCTTGCAAACATAACTTAAACTTTGGATTGTTTGGACTATTGAACTTTAATACAACAACAACAACAACAACAACCAAGCCTTAATACCACTAAATTGAACTTTAATATAATATAAAAAAAAAATGTAAATCATAAAAGTAATGAATGTTTAAGATGAAATGCACTTTATGTTCAATGAAGTATAATGATTAAAGTTGAATAAAAAAATAATTAAATTAAATTTTAATAAATCATTCAATGTTTGAATACAATGTTTAATTCAATCCTTATAAAATTCAACTTATTAAAGGCTAATGCAAATAATCCTTTCTTATTTTTATTAATTCTATATTATTTTTGAATGCTTATGTCAACTATTAAATCTCATTCAATCGCCATTGAATCTGTAATTCTAATTCGCGAGCAAATAGAAGACGATCATTTGAGAAAATGAAAATTAAATTTTATGTATATCATTTAAGATGAATTAGCATATAAACTATCAAATTTGGGTCGATCGAATTTACAATATGTTTACAAACGAACAAAAGACAATATTTCAAAAGCTTAAAAGGAATTTGTGCATGCACCAACACATTTATTCAAATATTATAAATTTATATAACTTCCAGTCTTCTATTTGTCCTTTAAATTAATTCTTGATTTACTTCTTGCTTTAAAAACGTGCAAATTATCTTGAGACATGCGAAATTATCTAGAATAGTCAAATATATGAAATTAAATGGCTGCCTGTGCTTTGGCCAAAGTGTTAAATGCTTTTACAAATAGTTTGAAAATCTTGTGCTGACTAGCGTAAAATTAATTTTCAAATCTTGCATGTGCTTTGATATGTTTGCTAAATTTTCAATTAGAAAACATGAGAATGTTGCGCAGGTTAATCTAAAATCAAGTTTAAGATGTTTGCACGTGCTCCACTAAATGGACTAAATATTTAAATTTGAATGGTTTGAGAAGATTGCCAGGGGTTAGAATGAAGGCTTATACTCAAATTGTCCTTGTTTTGAAAAGCAATCAAATGAATCATATTATCTATAAAGTGGTATTCTCCTTTTTTTAAGGGTCAGAGTGGACGAGTTTTGTTCTTTTAATAACATCCAAATAATAAGTATACAAATTTATAAGTCTAAGTCACGTAGTTCGATCATCTTATTTATTAGGACTGAAGTTAGAGAGACTAATATTTTAGAGATATTCAATGTCAAATTTCAAATAAAATACAACTAACTGATTTAAATTACCCAAATTCCTGATGATAGTCGTGTTGATAGTAAATCTCAACCGGAGAGGTTTATTTTCAAAACTAACTTTCAATGCATGCTTTAATAAACTCATATGATATAAATTATGAATCTTATCCTCTGGAAGTAAGATAGAGTTGATAAAGTCCAGATTCAATAATGTGTCAATCTTAAATCAAATTCTTTGCAAGTAAGAGTGTTCAAATCAAATAATCAAATCATCAATGATGGTTGTGTTGATTTAAAATCTCAACTAGAGGAGTCAATTTTCAGATAAAGTATTTCAAATCAAAATTTTCAAAGTAACAAATCGAAACATACATATTAAAATCACTCACTAAAAAAATTATAACAAACTCCATTCACAATCCATAATAGTTTGTAGAGGGTAGCAAAACTTTTGATCGACTTCAACCCACAAAGATTGAATGCCACATTGAGTGTATCACAATACTTACACTCGAAACACTCTCAAACCCTCAAGGATGTGGTCCGAGTCCTCTTTTCGTGTTGTTTTGCCCAACAGCTTCACAAAAAAAGTAGCAGTTGCAATCAGGGCCTTCTGATCGGGTTATTTGTCGCCAAATGACCCATATGTTACCCAACGACTTTCTACTATTTTTGTTGTGAACCATAAGTACATTTGATTGACTTAAAGTTTTTTGTTATCTAATGACAATTTAAATTTGTCCCTTAGACAAATATCCATCCCAAATCTACAAGCATCTTTAAGAAGACATAACATATGGTTGCTGACAATAATCTTTCTATCAGATTGGGTTGACTACCTCCTCAAAGTACGTAGATCAGGGACCACGATGATTCAGGATGGCTAAACCAGTTCGTCATCATTTCTCTTGTCATTTGCTCAAGCTCAAGGTGATGAAATTTATAATTTAAATCATGTCTATTACTACTATACGTTGAATATTTAGTGTTTAATGGTCAACCTTAATCTAAAATGCTCTTCCATTATCGGGAGAGGTAATTAACTATAGGGGCTTGGGTATATGCAAAACCTTGAATCCCAAATAAATAACTCCTCATAAAATGAGGGAAAAATTTCTGGGTAGTGTTTTATCTACAATTCAATCTATTTTCTAATACAAGAGCTCAATGAGGGTTTGGGGCACGAGTTTTCAGTGCTTACAAGCTTCTCCTTAAAGAACCCTGCTTAAGTGAACTATAAGGAAACACGTATTCAAATTTACCTGCCTAGCATCGGCAAGTGTACATTCCTTCTATGTTTGAAGTAACACATACAATGATTGAATTGGTTGGGATTTGAATTTAAATAACTTTGTTTCCCACTTTCCCTTTACATTAATAATTCGAGTTTGCCTAGAAGATGAGCTAATCTATCCTTCCCGGCAATAGTTTTTTTTAACTTTCTTTCTTTTGGGGCATAGTGCCCTTTTAAATTCTATTTTTATTTTTTCTTTTAGGTTGCAATTATGTTATACGACTAAAAAAAGGCATTCTTGGTAGAACTGCAATTTCATATAAGATTCCCTTTGTTCCAAATTATAGCTTGGTAAACTGTTGATCAAAATCAAGTTACAAACATACATCATCTCTCCGTTGGAATATTTCATAAATTTCTTGAGAATTCTATTGATTTGAGTTTTTTTTATACATTTTACACTTTGTCGTTTTTGAATGCTATAAAGAAGCCTATAAATGCTTAATAGGATTAACTTAATTGTTAATTCTTTGAGCCTTGCTGATTCTCTTATACGTATGGCTTCTAGTACAAGTGCTTCTAATTGGTAAGCACTGTTGCAGAAGAAGATACATCTCAATGGATATGAAGTAGTTACCATGGGATAGTTTCAAATCAAATTAAGCTTGATAAGTTCNTGATGCGGATCGGGTAAGGGACGCAATTCTAGTCAATGGAGGAGGTTTTCATGGTTTAGGATGGTTGGGGAGTGGTAGATGGGAATTTGCCAGAGGTACTATTAGTGTAGATGGCCATTGCTCTTGTTGTGGGCTGAGGTTGGCTTGTGTTGATATTGATCAAAGGGAGACAGAGAAGTTTGCAGAGTCCGTGGCTAGCTTGGCTATGGAAAGGGAAACCAGAGCAAATTTTAGTAAATTTCAGGTGAATGGATTTTCTACCCGCGAGACTTTAGCTGCATCTGAGCTTGCCTTCTTCATTGGGATTATTTTTCATTGATTTCCATCCCTAAAGCTTCTCAGCACCGAACCTTATATTTTTTCGATAAAAATAAGATACAAAATATAAAAACTTGTTGATCTTTTTTATTATTGAGTAGTCTGGGAAGGTATTTGTTATACATATAAGGTTTCAGTTTAAGAATATTTTGTTATACTTTTAAAGTAGAGATTTAAGATTAGAATCAAAAAACAAATTGGAATTTGTTGAGCCTGGTTTAGAATGGTGATGGTTTGGGATATCCTTGTGAGTTGATCGAGCTTGCTTGGTCAGATTGGGTTTGTTTTGTCAACGCCTTGTTCGTTGCCTGCTTAAAAAACTCATTAATAACTATCTAGAAAACTAGAATTCTAGATATGCTTTTGTTTTGTGATTTCATTGATTTGACTTTTATTATGTGTAGGAATGGCTAGATAATCACGCTTTCTATGAAGCTGTAATTGATGGTGCAAATGTTGCACTTTATCAGCAGAACTTTGCAGATGGTGGATTTAGTCTATCTCAGGTATGTGCTTTTTGCAACTTATCGCAGTTATTAGCATCTGTTCGTAAGGCTTAACATATTTCTACCCATTATATTGTTTCCACAACAGTTAAATGTCGTCGTTGGAGAATTACAGCGTAGGAACCAGGGTAAGTGGCCACTAATTATTATTCATAGCAAGCGCTATCGAGTGCTCATGGACAACCCCGCTAACAGACAGTTGCTAGAAACTTGGAGTGCAGCTGGAGCATTATATACAACACCGAATGGGTCAAATGATGATTGGTAAGGATCTTAGTTTTGGAATTTTACATATTTTAATGGTTTTGTTAAGTGTGTTGTCTGGTATTAATGCCAATTAAAATGAATAATAGATTATAATTACTCATTAAGTTATACTTATGGTTGCAATTAATGCTTTATTTAAGGAGAATGAAAGTTTTAGGTTGTTATGTATGATAGGAGAAAAATTGTTTACCGGAAGAGGACCGCTGCTGCTAGGTTTTTTTTTTTTGATAGTTTATCTTTAGTGTTTGTTTTAGATATTGATATACTGTTTAGTACTAGCTTGAGATGTTGTCTTTGGATGTTATTGTTTTTAGATGCTTTAGATTTTATTGCATTTTGTGGATTAGTGACTCTTTTATATGTGTTGAAAATTTTCAAAATGTGGATAGTTAGATGTTAATACCATCCTACTGTTGTACTCTCCTTAGTTAATTCTATACGTCGGGCCGGATTATGACACACATGACTCTAATCAAAATGTCTTATAGATAGTTGGACAAACTAACTCTCTCGCTAATGCCTTTAAGCAGGGGTGTTGTGAGAAGGTTGTTAAATCTTGGGTGAATTTGGACTTTCAAAAATACTTAATATTGGACCATGAATGCTTACAAAAATAACTTAAATTTGGACCATTTGGATATATTAAAATGGCTTAAAATGTGGTCCAATTGGATTTATAAAATAATTCAAATTTAGGCCTTTTGATTTTACAAAATAATTCAAAATTGGACTCTTAGACGTGCAAATGACTTAGAATTTTTGGGTTATTTGAACTTGTTAAATGACTAAAAAAATTGAATTATGAATTTACAAAAAAAGCTTAAATTTGGACTTTTGAACTTGCAAAATTAAACTTAAAAAGTAGAATGTGAGGACTTAGAGAATAATTCTAAATTTTGACTTTTTGAACTTGCAAAATAATTCAAAATTTGACTTTTGAACCTGCAAAATAATTCAAAAATGGTCCATTGGACTTCCAAAATAGTTTGAAATTTAGACTTTTCAACTTGCACAAAATAATTCAAGAATTGGACTTTTTAAACTACAAAGTAATTCAAAATATGAAATATTTACTCACAAATGATTTAAAAATATAAATTATTTAATCTTGCAAACATAACTTAAACTTTGGATTGTTTGGACTATTGAACTTTAATACTACTACAACTACAACAACAACAACAACAAAGCCTTAATACCACTAAATTGAACTTTAATATAATATAAAAAAAAAAAATGTAAGTCATAAAGTTAATGAATGTTTAAGATGAAATGCACTTTATGTTCAATGAAGTATAATGATTAAAGTTGAATACAAAAAATNAGTAGATCAGGGACCACGATGATCCAGGATGGCAGTTTGTCATCATTTCTCTTATCATCTGCGTAAGCTCAAGGTGATGAAATTTATAATTTAAATCATATGTCTATTACTAGTATACGTTGAATATTTAGTGTTTAATGATCAACCTTAATATAAAATGCTCTTCCATTATCGGGAGGGGTAATTAACTCTAGGGGCTTGGGTATATGCAAAACCTCGAATCCCGAATAAATAACTCCTCATAAAATGAGGGCAAAATTTTTGGGTAGTGTTTTATCTACAATCCAATCTATTTTCTAAAAATTTAACCAAAAACAAATACAAGCGCTCAATGAGGGTCCGGGGCACGAGTTTTCAGTGCTTACAAGCTTCTCCTTGAAGAACATTGCTTAAGTGAACTATAAGGAAACACATATTCAAATTTACCTGCCTAGCATCGGCAAGTGCACATTTCTTCTATGTTTGAAGTAACACATACAATGATTGAATTGGTTGGGATTTGAATTTAAATAACTTTGTTTCCCACTTTCCATTTACATTAATAATTAGAGTTTGCCTAGAAGATGAGCTAATCTATCCTTCCCGGCAATAATTTTTTTTGACTTTCATTCTTTTGGGGCATAGTGCCCTTTTAAATTCTATTTTTATTTTTTCTTTTAGGTTGCAATTATGTTACACGACTAAAAAAGGCATTCTTGGTAGAACTGCAATTTCATATGAGATTCCCTTTATTCCAAATTATAGATTGGTAAGCTGTTGATCGAAATCAAGTTACAAACATACATTGTCTCTCCGTTGGAATATTTCATAAATTTCTTGAGAATTCTATTGATTTGAGTTTTTTTTTTAATACATTTTACACTTTGTCTTTTTTTAATGCTAGAAAGAAGCCTATAAATGCTTAATAGGATTAACTTAATTGTTAATTCTTTGAGCCTTGCTGATTCTCTTATGCGTATGGCTTCTAGTACAAGTGCTTCTAATTAGAAAGACACTGTTGCAGAAGAAGATGCATCTCAATGGATATGAAGTAGTTACCCTGGGATAGTTTCAAATCAAATTAAGCTTGATAAGTTCCTAGATGGTAGGATAGTTTTGAAAATATTAAGGTCTAATGTGTATTCAAAATGCTTGTTTCAAAAGGGGAAAGAACCTTCTATAAGGTGAGCATTAAATAGAAGGCGTATCCCTTGCTTGGAACTCCCACAAATGCCGGATTTTGCGAGGGTTGCTTTACTCAACTGTACCCGTATTCGTTGTTTCCATGACTTGAAACAAGGACCTCTGGAGTACACTAGAAATGATTTTTTAACCAAAGCTTCATTATAGTTTGACATAAAATGACATCCTTGCACTAAGATTCTTGAATAGTCTTATGTTCCACGTACCAAAATGGTAACTCATGGAACAATATCTTAAGGCTACATAACATGATGTAATTAAAATAGACACGTTCACGAACGATAGGTGATCTTAAATATGTTATCATATTTGTCTTCTTGGGCTTGGAGTTCATCTTGCACCAAGTTAATATTATTCTCTTATTTTGTCATTCAAGTTGATTTTGACAATTTATGGGTTGTTTAACATTCCTAAGTGATCAAAAGATTACAACAACAACAAAGCCTTAATCCCACTACGTGGGGCCAACTACATGAATCTTTTTTCTCCATTGCGTCTTATTTAGTGTCATATTTTCATTTAGTTCTAATAAATTAAGATCATTTTTAATACAATAAGCCTAAGTCTTCCTAGGTCTATCTCTTCCTTTCTTAACATAAGTCGAATCTAAAACATCTACTCTCCTAATCGGATAAGCAGATGGTCAATGCTTAATGTGACCAAACCATCTAAGACGACTTTTCTAATTTTGTCCGTCGCAGGAGCTACACCAACTCTATCACGTATATATTCATTTCGCATTTTGTCTCTAAGTGTAAAGCCACTCATCCACCCAATCATTCTCATCTCGACAACACTTAACTTAGTATTATGCTTCTCTTTTAAAGGCTAACATTCAACGTCATAGAACATTGCAGGTCTCACCACCGTCTTATAAAATTTTATTTTCTGTCTAAGCGGTACTATTCTATCACACCAAAGGCCCGAAGCATTCCTCCACTTCAACCGACCAACTTGAATTCTACTATTAACATCCCCATCTATATGACCATCGCTTTGAACAACAAACCCGAGATATCTAAATCGTTCACACCTTTTGATAATTTGATCACCCAAAGTTACACTTCTGTCACTAGAGCTACTACTACTAAAATTACTTTCCATGTATTCAGTTTTACTTCCACTCAAATGAAGGCCTTTAGACTCCAATTTAGTCCTCCATAATTCAAGTTTTTCCTGGATTTTTTCTCTCTTCTTATCCACGAGAAGGATATCATAACAAAAAACATACACCAAGGTTCACCCTCCTGTAAATGTCCAGTAAGACCATCCATAACTAAAGCAAAAAGATATGGGCTTAAAGTCGATCCGAGCTAATAGGAATAGGAAAATATTTGGTCAATCCTCTTTTAGTTCAAACACAAGTAACAACTCTAGTATGCATATCTTTAATGACTTTAATATAAGTCATATTAACACCTTTCTTCTCAAGAACTCTCCAAAGGATTTCTCTTGTAAGCTTTTTCTAAATCAATAAAAATCAACTGAAAATTTTCCTTATTATCTCTGAACTTCTCCATCAACCTTCTCAATAAATGTATAGATTCCATAGTAGACCTGCCCGACATAAATCCAAATTGATTATGAGAAATCTTTGTAATACGTCTTAACTTATGNGGTTCACCCTTCTGTAAATGTCCAGTAAGACCATCCATAACTAATGTAAAAAGATATGGGCTTAAAGCCGATCCCTGATGTAAGCTAACATGAATAGGAAAATGTTTGGTCAATCCTCCTTTAGTTTGAGCACAAGTAACAACTCTAGCATGCATATCTTTAATGACTTGAATATAAGTCATATCAACGCCTTTCTTCTCAAGAACTCTCCAAAGGATTTCTCTTGTAAGTTTTTTTTAAATCAATAAAAATCAACTGAAAATTTTCCTTATTATCTCTAAACTTCTCCATCAACCTTCTCAATAAATGTATAGCTTCCATGGTAGACCTGCCCGACATTAATCCAAATTGATTATGAGAAATCTTTGTAATACGTCTTAACTTATGTTCAATTACCCTCTCCCATAATTCTAAAGTAGGACACATCAACTTAATTCCTCTATAATTTGCACACTCTTGTGCATCCCCTTTATTCTTAAAAATGGGGACCAAAATACTCTTCCTCCACTCCTTAGGCATATTTTTAGTTTTAAAATAATAATATTATTTAATAATAATAATAATAATAATATTATTATTATTATTATATTATAATATTATTAGTTTGGAATAATATATGGAATAATAAAGTGATCAAAAGATTAGTTTGGAATGATATATGGATTGCATAATGATCTTGACAATTAACTCTATTTTGTTTAAATATTTTTGCACATATTTTAATTAGTGTTATAGTCCAAAGATTGAATTCAAAGAATATTGTTTTATAAACTTTATGTTTATTATCTCTTTTCATGATATATTTCTGGGATTTCTCTATTTTATTTACTCAAATTTTGCCTTTAAGCTATATATCTATGTGGATCCCTAGTAATGTATCTAAGATGCTTCTATCTCTCTCTCTCTCTCTCTATATANAAATTAAGATAATTTTTTATACAATAAGCCCAAGTGTTCCTAGGTCTACCTCTTCCTTTCTTAACATAAGTCGAATCTAAAAAATCTACTCTCCTAATTGGATAAGCAGATGGTCGATGCTTAATGTGACCAAACCATCTAGGACGACTTTTCTAATTTTGCCGTCACAGGAGCTACACCAACTCTATCACGTATTTCGCATTTTGTCTCTAAGTATAAAGCCACTCATCCACCTAATCATTCTCATCTCGGCAACACTTAATCTTTGTATTATGCTTTTCTTTTAAAGGCCAACATTCAATGCCATAGAACATTGCAGGTCTCACCATCGTCTTATAAAATTTTCTTTTCAGTCTAAGCGATACTTTTCTATCACACAAAAGGCCCGAAGCATTCCCCCACTTCAACCAACCAACTTGAATTCTACTATTAACATCCCCATCTATATCACCATCGCTTTGGACAACGGACCCAAGATATCTAAATCGTTCACACCTTTTAATAATTTGATCACCCAAAATCACACTTCTGTCACTAGAGCTATTACTACTAAAATTACATTCCATGTATTCAGTTT
>JXCR01022436.1:57764-85911 GCA_002079205.1 Phalaenopsis hybrid cultivar
TATATATATATATATATATATATATTGAAAAAAGTCCGAGGGCTAATATATTAAAGAGAAAAGATACAAATAGGTTCTATGGGTAGGCCTAAAATTAGGCACCCAATCTACACGGTACAACACACAAAAAAATTAAAAACGAGTACATATAAAAATAAAAAAACCCCAAAACCTGAGGGTCATCTTAATCTAGTCCTGCCTCTGGCTCTAGTTCTCAAAAGGGATCCAGCTAATAGATTGGTAAGGTGCGTACCATTACCCGAAGTAACCAAAACATCATCCATAAGACTCCTGAGCTCAAGTAGATCTCCATTCTTTTTCTTCCTCCTGGAAGTGTAAACCTGTCATTCCTCATCCGAAGAATCAGTCTGATGAGGTGGTAGAGCTAAAGCAGAAGGATTACCAACCGTATTACCCACAATAGGTTCTAGTATATGTGAAGTATGAGTTGCCTCTACATCAGATATTTCCTGAAGAAGGGGAGCTTCGAGGTTCTCCTGAGTATCAGTCTGAACACTATCCTTTGTAGTTAATATTCCATCAGTATTGTTTTTTATGGGGTTTGAAGGTGCAACATCACACCACTCGCAGTAATAGTAACAACAGTGTCATTGGGGGGGTCTACAGGGGCAACAAACATCTCCTGTCTGGTAGTATCCTCCCCACGTGGAACTAAAATGTTCAGAGCAGTGGGGTTAAACCCATCCTTATTCACTTGAACCTTAGATTCCAAATTAGGAATGAACCTGTGGCATTTATTAAGGATATGCCTAAACATCTTATAGTGAGTATAATATGGGGGTTTGTGTTTCATGATGATTTGTTGTCAATATCCATTATGGGTTGTGCCCAGCCAGACTTTAGTAATATCAGATAAAGTAATATTCTTTTCACAAGTATTATGACCACAAAAGGTCTGGTTAGGTTGAAAGTAGACAAATCTAGCTTCAAAGGGTCCCCAAGGATAACCCCAATAGAGTAAAAATCCTTATGGTGAAAAAAATGCAGCTTGAGACCAGGTGTCGGTCAACTTTTCGTTTTGATGATTATTTGAAAATATGGATATGAAAATAAATTTAATTTTTTAGATTTAATTTAATAAAAGAGATATATATTTTTAGGTTTGAAAGTAATATGTTTTAATTTAAAAAAAAAATGAGACCAAATGAATCTTATTCGTCCAATATTTTGCATAATTGTGTCCAATACCGCGAATATTACACCCTCCCGAAAGATAAGTGTAGACCTCGGCGATAGACCCAATCCTGCAAACTAAGAGATGTGACACTTGTTTGGTCTGCGAACTTTTTATTATATGACCGACAAGTTCCCCTATCTAATACAAAGATTAAATAAGTTTTATTTTACCTGGGTTCCAAGTTCCCTATGGAGGCAAACCCTTATAGTTAATTACATCTCAAATGACTGGAGTCACTTGAGAAAACTGTCGATAATGATCAAAGGTACTAGTCTTCAAGATTTCAAAGTTTAGGTTTTCACGGTAGGACGTGGAAAAGACAAGTGAGAGTGGTTCAAATAGGAACAATTATTTTCAAGTATCCAAAGGAAGGAAAATGTAGGAGATGTCACAGATTCTGCGGACGAAACCTCAGTGACTTCCCAAACTATCTTACTGTGTGGCTATGTTTTAGAGAAAATGTTATTCAATTATTCAATCATGTCAATTTTATTATTTGGGACTTACATTTGCATAATACCCGATTATGCAAATAGCCCGCAGAGATAAGAGGATTTACATCGTGCCACACGACAACCTCGGAACCTAAGGCGAGTTAGAACTTACGCTGCACAACATGGTTGTACAAAAGCCTAAAGAAGATGTGAGGATTTACGTCGCGCTGGACAAACTACCTCGAAGTCCTATGGGTTGTTATTATGCTAGGAAGAGATAATGCTGAAGAAGATCTTCTTGTCGCTCGATTCAAGCTTTTTGTCGTGCTGTCCACAAAGTTGGCTCCAAAATCCTGTTGTAGCGATAACTCCATGGTTTAAGTGTTCGAGATTAGGGTTTATGTTTTACAGCTTTAGTGTCAATGTTTGGTTTCAGTTCTGGTTTTGCATGCAAAATAATCAAATCTCAGGTAAATAAAACGTATTTGAAAGTAAAATGCAGCAAAGTAAAATGTTGGTGATAAATTGTAAAAGCGTACCTGAGCATCTGCTACTGTTGTGTGATTAATATTACGAGCGTAGTATGACTTGCGACAAACTTAAATAAACTCGCAAAAAAAATACAAGGCGAGAAAACTCAGCACGAATAGATAGAAAAATGAGTCGTAAAAATCACGAGCAAAATAAACCCTTAGCCACATATGAAAGATCAGGACTGAGTGTAAGACATTAGTAAAAGTGGGGGGCCGGAGCTGGACTGTGTGCTTCCCGATTTTTGAATAAGAGTTACCAGCCCGACAATCTACAGAAGACAGAACTTAACCTCAATCCAAGTGACAAATCGTGGATCTTTATAAATTTTCATAGAAAAATTCTCATGCAAAAGTTTTTGTTCAAGTCTTTTTTATGCAGAGTTCTTTTTATCATGCAAAAAGAAATTTTTTATTTTTATTTTTGTAAATATTTTGTAAAGTCGTACAGTCCACAGACTAGTCACTCTAATCGTGCTAGAACTACTGATAACCTAAGAGTGTCGGGGGCAACGATCCCACCAAGAATCGACAAATAGTATCATAGATCCTTCCCTCTTTCTTATTGAAGATATTTGAGGTAGGAGATATTATTATAATAATCTAACCTCGTATCTTTCGTTTAAGCACACATAAGCAATGTCGTCATCGCCTTCGCCACCTAAACCCTAGATTTATCATAGTCCGATGATCCATATGTGGCGTTAAGAAATTTCTCCAATTGCCAGGATGATTTGAATGTAATATTCAAGCTCAAATCCCGATGCACTGAGTTTCATTGTAGGTTAAGTCATTGAGAGAATTTCACCGTTGATTTAATTAAGGAAACATGAACTATGTCTCGGTGCATCCTGATGTCTAGTGTCTTGATCAGTTTGTGAATCAGGGTCAAGTGCCAAGTTTAGTTATTTATTCGAAAATTAAGTGGATGAACGCTCACCTAGGGTGTACTCCTAAAATCTAGGAAGTGTATGCTGAGAATTAGGTGGATGGACTCTCACCTAGGGTATGCTCCTAAAATCTAGGAAACCTACACTGAGTTAGGGGGATGGATTCTCACCTAGGGTGTGCTCCTAAAATCTAGGAAGACTATGCTGAGGATTAAGTGGATGGACTCTCACCTAGGGTGTGCTCCTAAAATCTAGAAAGCCTACACTGAGGGCTAGGTGAATGGACTCTCACCTAGGGTGTGTGCTTAAGCTCTAGGAAGCCTACACTGAAGACTAGGTGAATTGGCTCTCATCTAGGGTGTGCTCCTAAAACTCTAGGAAGCCTACTCTTTAACTTATGCTTAAGGTGATTGAAGGTTTTCTATATCTTCCAATTAATTAAATCATCAATCCCCATCTTTATGACTTAACCATTAACAAAAATAACAAAACAAACGAAAAAAGAAGAAGGCCGACCCACTTCCAAAACTAACAAAGCCAATGAACGAAACAACAAGTAAATCGACATTAAAAAAAAATTAACTTCTTTCAAAAAGTATAATTAAATCAACCGCTGAGAAGAGTGTTTAAATCTGTTTCAAAACAGTGTTTTGATCGGCCCGAATGTTCCACAATTCAGAGTAAAAAAAATAAAGCTCAAAAACCACCAAATAAACTAACAAAGTGCAGCCCAAAAGCCATGAAACGGAACCAAAAAGTACAACCGACAATGACACTTTCAAACAGTTCCAAACAATGGGCAATCAGTCAAGAATTCAGTCCAAAATTTCCTCCAAAATAACAAATACAAAAATCACAAATCAGCCCAAAATCGGCACCCGAAATGACTCCAAAAACAGTAAAAGTATCGAGCAAGGGAAGCCGCCAAATGATGGGTTTAATGCCCCCAAAATAGTAGGTAGACCAACCCTCAAGAAATTATGTTTAAACCATCTACAAACAATGTATAGTATGCAACAGAAGAATTCCTTTGTCACACATGCAAGTATTCAAGTTCCAAATGTGGGACATGTAAACTCATAAGAATTGGACGTTATATATGTATGCAAGTGAAAACCTTGTGTTAAGCAAGTAAATGCATCAGAATCGTGTGGCATGTAAGAACTGAAGAGGATAAACATGCTAACTCTAGCAAATTGATAATGGAAACCAGTAATGTCAACCACTTCAAAGAAGACTCTTCACATCACCTTTACTATCACAGGTCAAATGCATTCATGCTCACTTCCAGTTGCCAAACAAGAGTTGAAGTATAAATTCATCAAAAATAACATGTTCACAATTATTGAATCATCTTAACCAGTAAACTGATCAAAAATGAAATGATAGGAGCTATGAAGCATGAAAAGAAATATCTGTACCCCAACAATACAATTGTAAAAAGAACAGTTGCCTAAACAGAGTAGTTCATAACTTAGACATTATCTAGACAATATGACATAATCAAATTGAACTAGGCTTCGTCCAATGCAAGGCACAATTAGTTTTGGAAAAATAATAACAAATAATTTAAGGCGTGGAGACATAATTCTCTTTAACCATATTCTTAGAGGTATGTATGTCAACATGTTGAAAGCAACAGGGAACAAGAATCCATGAAAGAGGACAGCTGTATAAATCTGAGTAAACCATTCCGCAAATGACACAAGGTAAAGCAATTAACATTCGCAGTGCCGGTAATGAGTTAACTCAATTAGTAAAAAAAAAATTAAAGCTTGGCACTAACAAAATAATTACTGAAGATGAAATGTTTCATGTTTCATGCTCCTCATCAATAATCATATATAGATAACCTCATAGGGGTAAGAGATTGATTCTTTTCTCGCAGTCAGATCCTTTAAAAAAATTAATTGGGTGGGTTTTGAGATTTTACCTGCGCTGGAAGCCTCTGTTTATCTCTTCAGCANTATGTCAACATGTTGAAAGCAACATGCAACAAAAATCTCTGAAAGAGGACAACTGTATAAATCCGAGTAAACCATCCCGCAAATGACATAAGGTAAAGCAATTAACATTCGCAGCGCCGGCAATGAGTTAACTTAATTAGTAAAAAAAATTAAAGCTTGGCGCTAACAAAATAATAACTGAAGATGAAGTGTTTCATGTTTCATGCTCCTCATCAATAATCATATATAGATAACTTCATAGGGGTAAGAGATTGATTCTTTTCTGGCAATCATAACCTTTAAAAAAATTAATTGGGTGGGTTTTGAGATTTTACCTGCGCTGGAAGCCTCTGTTTATCTCTTCAGCANAAGCTTCGGTATTTCAGTGCAGAGGAGAGGCGAGGGCTTCGACATTCGCAAAGAGGAGCGAGGGTTTCGACGTTCGTAGAAGAGGCGAGGGGATTCGGCGTGCGTGGCGGGATCGAGCAGGCGAGGAGTGAGTTTCTTCGGCGCAGAGAGGAAGGCGANCTCTTCAGCAGTTGGGGGCGTTGCAATTTAAATTGGAGAAGGGGGAGCCAAGGTATTTCAGTGCAGAGGAGAGGCGAGGGCTTCGACGTTCGCAGAGAGGAGCGAGGGTTCGACGTTCGCAGAAGAGGCGGGGCTTCGATGTTCGCAGAAGAGGCGGGGCTTCGACGTTCACAGAAGAGGCGAGGGGATTCAGCGTGGTGGCGGGATCGAGCAGGCGAGGAGTGAGTTTCTTCGGCGCGACAGAGAGGAAGGCGAGTGCGGGAGAAGCTCTGCGGCTTCGGTGCGGGAGACAGGATCGAGCAGAGAGCGGGAGAGTGGGTTCCTTCGTCACTGGGAGGAGGCGAGTGCAGGAGAAGCTTTGCGGCTTCGGTGCGGGAGTTGAGATCGAGCAGAGAGCGGGAGAGTGAGTTCCTTCGTCGCAGGGAGGAGGCGGGCCGGTGAGTGCGGTTCTGCGGCTTCGGTGCGGGAGACGGGATCAAGCGGGGGGCGGAAGCGGGCAGAGCGAAAGATGACCAGGAGTTCGGGAGAGGCAGAGGAGGAAGAGGCGAAATGCAGAGACGGGATCGAGCAGGCGTGCTTCCATCCATCCTTCTGTTTCTGCGGAGACCAATTAGTATAGCCGAATGTGAGCGAGCCGTTACTTCAAAGCTTTGGCGGGGAATTGAATACCTTCCTTTCAGGAAACCAGCTTAATTGGAAAAGCTTGATGGGGGAATTAAATGATAAATTTAAAATTTAAAATTTGAATTTTGAAATTTCTGAGCTGAAGTAATTAGCCCGTGCTTAGCCCATGTCCAGCCTAAATCGAACCCGAGTCGGACCTGGGTTGAGTACGGGCCCGCGCACCGCTAAAAAAAATATGCATCAATATCCGTGTTAGTCGCTCGCGCGCGAAACCATAACAATGCGAGTGTCCTTCCTAACTAAAGTCGACGTCCTGGACGCATCTGTGCGGTCCGTTTCGTCATTCGGGGTCATCCGGACGAGTTCGCCGACGGGCGAGTCGATTCAAGTCAAAGTCGTGTGGGGTGCAGTGAGTGCGTGAATTGCGGCGTTTACAAAGGGTTCACCTAAGGTCGTTTGATCCTATATGAACTCATTTTCAGACCCTCTACATGTTGGTCCTTAACCCTTGCAACTAGAAGTTGAGTGGTTGGAACCACTCATGCGAGTTCTTCACAAAAATGAGTCAAGAAGTGGGTCGAAGCTCTACGGGAGGTGGACTCCATTACTAGTCCGCTAGGATGATCAATAAGAACTCCTAGAGCTAGATCCTAGGTTCTAAGAATAGGAGACTAAGATCTCACTAAAAATGAGGTCAACACTATCTCAGACTCTTCGTTCGCTATCTTCTCGACGATACTCAGATACTTGATGGAGACAACTCAGCTCATGGGGCAGCGAGAGGCTATGTGGCTGTAACCGTGACACCGAAATCACTTTCTGGTAGGCATTGTCTTGGAAGGATTGCTCTTTCTGGCTTCTTCCCCTCCAGCTCGGTCTTGTCACTCCCTGGTACTGTTTTTCCTACTCCCCTTGAAGTTGTCTTTTTTGTAATTGTAGTTGTCGATGATGGCGTGAATGAGGACTGTTGCTTGAAGGAGTTCTATGGCTTAGTCTGCTTTTGCTGCCTTTCTGCCTTTAAGACTAATGTTTGGATATCTCCCAACGACTGGTTGGACTGCACCTCTACGAAATTGCTAATAGTGGCTTTTAGGCACCTCGGATATTGACCACCTGCTTGTCTTGCTTGAACAACTCATACTTCACCTGCAATGGATCGAACTGTGTTCTGAATTTCTTCGTTGAAAAATCTTGCTGCTGCAAGTGGTAGAGCCTCAGAAACATGTCTTGGCGGTCGTGAGGTGGTAGGTATTTTCTCTGCAGTTTCGTCCTCATCATCTCTCGTTTGGAAATTTTAGTACGACTTTCTCTTTTCCTCTGCTTCTGCAAACTCTCCCACCATAAGGAAATGCTCTTTTTCAACTTAATTATGATCAATTTTACCTATGCATCCTCTGACACATCCTTATATTTGAAGATTTGCTCCACTTATTGTAGACAGTTGACAAAGTTATCCAGATGCATGCCTCTATCAAACTCTGGAAGACTCATTTTTATGTTGAATTCCTTGTGTCCCCCATATGTGGGCTCCTCTCTTGGCCTTCCTTGGTATTAAATTATGAAGCAGCGCGGTCGATATTCCTCTTCATTGATGTCTTCTCTGTGGAACAGATTCAGATTTCATCTTAGTCGTCTCCTCTACTCTCGATCACAAACGAGGGTAATCTCCCCTTGGGTTCCATATCCATCTCTGCCAATCTTTGTTGGAGACGCAAATCTTCCTTTGTATTTCATCGTGGGTGGGTTTGGCAAGTATCTTCTTGGGGGCATGGTCGAAGTTTTGGGACATGTTGAAGAAAAAAAAAGAGAAGTAAAAAAGAAAGAACGAAAAGACAGGAAGACTAAGAAAAAAAAAGAGGGAAGGAAAAAAAAGAAAATAGAGAAAGGGAAGAAAAAATTGGTGAACTCTAAGGAACTCTAGGATATGATTAGGGTTAGGCTAGTTCTGATACTAAATGAAACCCGAGTTAACCCACCCCTCGATGATAGAAAACAAATATTTTTAACTAAATAATGAGGGATACAATCAAGACTCAAAACAAAAATGAAGACAAGACCGTCACGATCCGACTATAGCCTAAGAAAACCATCCGTGGATGTCAGCGATGAGATAGATGCGGCTGGTGATCGAGGCGAAGGGAGCAGAAGGTGTGGATGGCTGTTGGAAGGTGAAAGGCAACAGGGGCTGCAACATAAGTAGGCCAACAAGTGCTGGTGGCTGCTGGAGGGCCCCAAAGGGGAGTTACAGGTGTTTGTGGGTTGCTGGAAAAGAGGTCATAGGAGTCAGCGCTGTGGGTGGTTGTCTAGACGGTCTAAATATGGCTGGCAGTCTGCTGGAGGTGCGGGAGGCGGTGGCCGACAGCGAAGTGTTGGGAAGTCAACGATTGCAGGGAAGGACGGGGGAGTCTGCAGCATGCAAGGGAGTACAAGGAAGTCGGCGACCACTTGGAGGTGTTGGAGGCGATTGGTGGCGGTCAAGCTGGTGTTGGAAGTGGTTGACGGGCTGCTGAAGGGTGCAGGAAGGAGATTGCGGCTGGATGAAAACGCAAGTGGGAGTTTGTGGCTTTCTGGAAGCGCAGGCTCATGGAGCCTGTGATTGTCTAAAAGCATAGGGAGGAGGCACGGCGATTTGGGAGGCGCTCCAGATAATCAGTGGTAACAGGGAAGCGAAGGAACAACGGAGATATTCACCACCTCAGACGAGTTACAGGCAGAGTACCTTCTTGTTGTCAGATACAGTCTGCTAGAGGTGCAGGAAGGAGCTTGTGGTTGGCTGGAAGAGCTGGAGAGAGTCTGCGGCTTGCTGGAAGCCTAGGAAGGAGTTTGCGACATGCTAGAAGTGCAGGAAGGACGGAGAACAATCTAGGAGGTGCTGGAGGTAACTGATGGCAGCAGGGAAGCAAATGAACAGTGGATATAGTCACAACCTCAGATGAGTTACGACCAGAGCACATTCTCGCCGTCAGATAAAACCCTCAGAAGGGAAGGATGTCGGCGGTGGAATTTTGAACTCAGAAAGAAAATCAAAAGCACGTAACTAACCAAGCACCACTTGTATATAACTGAGATTAGTAAGTATAATACGTAAGGATTAGAATAAGAAAGAAATAGAAAATGAAGGACATATAATAGGCAATAAATAGAAAAGGATGGGGGAATTGGAGGGAAACAGAAAAGGAAAAGTGGAAGTATGGTGGGCAATAGGTCTTGCCCTTCCTGGGGGTTGAACCGGACCCTTCCAGTGGTTGGTTCAGCCAACCCCATTCACAGCCCCACATCACATTTCCTTTGAATTTTTTTAACTGTAGACAGCGTCCTAGGCTCTAGAAGGCAATGTCGCCATGCCCGATACAGCTTCAGAACTAAAGAGCACGACACTCCAAATCCCTGAGGGGAGCGTCACAGAGCCCAAATGCAATGCCCTAGCTTCGACACCAACAGTGTTGTCGAGCCCAGTCCATATTTAAAACCCGAGAGTGTGACACTGCAGTGCTTCAATGCCTGTTGGAGTGTTGCAACGCTATATTGCTGCAGCCCGACGCCCGTAATCGATTTTTGAAAAATTTCTACTTATTGTGTCATCTTTGTCGGGTGGATTTCAAGGTTTTTCTTGTGCTAAGGAAAATAGTACTCTGAAGTGTTCCAAAGTATTGATAGGCTTGAGTTTGGTATAATTTGTACAATTCTTATCTTGTTTTATATAGTTAATTTCTTAGTGTGTTATGACTCTGTAGTATTTTCTCGTTATCGGGTTTTTTCATTTTAAATATTGTGTTATTTATATTTTATGTGGTTATTTTTATTTTGTGCTCTTAAGCTTTACTTTGGATCTTTCAAATCGGTTTCCATTTCTTTGTTTTTTTTTTTTGGGGTCTCTCGAATTGGCTTCCACAATTGCTTTGGATCTCTACATATTGTGCTCTTTTCTTTTTTATTTTTTTTGGGGTCCCTGCTGAAGTTGGTTTAGGAGCAGTGTCTCTAGAATTTTTTTATCGTACACAACACTTCAAGCCCTAGAAGTCAACATATCCATGCCAGATGCAACTTCAAAACTCGAGAGCACGACATTCCAATGCTCTGAGGGGAGCATTGCCAAGCCTAGATGCAGCACTCCAACGCCGAGACCGACAGTGCCGCAACACCCATTTCATATTCAAAGCCTGAGAGTGCAACCCTGCAGAGCCTCTGATGCAACTCCCCAACTACCATTGGAGTGTTGTCGTGCCATATCGCAGCAGCTCATTTCCTGTAACCGATTTTCAGAAAGTTTCTACTATTGTCATCTTTGTTGACGATGGATTTCAAGTATTCTTTTGTGTAAAGGAGAAGGGTGTTCTAAAGTATTCCAACGAGTGTGGAGAGGCTTGAGTGTGGCGTAATTTTTATAATTTTTCTCATTTTCTTGATAGTGAATGTGGTGTGGCTTCGTGATTTTTTTTCTGGTTGACTATTTTCATATTAATTATTGTGCTCTTTGTATTTTCTGTGGTTTTCTTATTTTGAGCACTTCTGTTAAAAGTTTTGCTTCGAATCTCTCGAATTAGTTTTCATAATTTCCTCATTTCTCTCCCAACAGTTAATAACACAAATGGTGCTGTTAGTAGTGTGCAATCGTAGAAGCAAAAGATGCATATGACATGAGTAATTAATACTATAAACAGATTAAGTGCTTTAAAAAATTGTAATGGCACTTGGTATCTTTTAAGTAATGCTTAAAAAGATTTTTAGTAGNATATATATATATATACATACATATATACATACATATATACATATACATATATATATATGTATATACATACATATATGCATATATTTAGAACATGTGCGCACACACACACAGAACTTTTAATAGTGATTGATAATTATCAATTTATACTCATTAATGTTGTGAATCATATACTTAACTTTGTCTTACAAAGCTAAGTCCATTAAAAATTTACTCTGTTGTTTTAATTTTTCACGTATACTAGTGAAGTTCTTATTAATTACAATTGTTNATGAGTAGGCCTAAAAATATGCACCCTACCTATAGGGTACAACACACAAAAAAGTTAAAAATGGTACATATAAAAAAAAAACCCAAAACCTGAGGGTCATCTCAATCTAGTCCTGCCTCTGACTCTAGTTCTCGAAAGGGATCCAGCTAACAGATTGGTAAGGTGCGTACCATTACCCGAAGTAACCAAAGCATCATCCATAAGACTCCTAAGCTCAAGTAGATCTCCATTCTTTTTCTTCTTCCTGGAAGTGTAAACTTGTCATTCCTCATCCGAAGAATAAGTCTGATGAGGTGGTAGAGCTGAAGCAGAAGGATTACCAGCCGTATTACCCACAATAGGTTCTAGTATATGTGAAGTATGAGTTGCCTCTATATCGGATATTTTCTAAAGAAGGGGAGCTGCGAGGTTCTCCTGAGTATCAGTCTGGACACTATCCTTTGTAGGTAATATTCCATTAGTATTGTTTTCTATGAGGTTTGATTCACATCACTCGCAGTAATGTAACAACAGTGTCATTGGGGGGGTCCTCAGGGGCAACAAACATCTCCCGTCTGGTAGTATCCTCCACACGTGGAACTAAAATGTCCAGAGCAGTGAGGTTAGACCCATCCTTATTCACTTGAACCTTAGATTCCAAATTAAGATGGAACTTGTGGCATTTATCAAGGAGTACAATAACATCTTACAAGGGGTACAATATGGGGGTCCGTGTTCCATGACGATTTGTTGCCAATATCCATTATGGGTTGTGCCCAGCCAAACTTCAGTAATATCAGGTAAAGTAATATCCCTTTTCACAAGTATGCTGGTCACAGAAGGTTTGGTTAGGTTGAAAGTAGTCAGATTTAGCTTCAAAGAGTCCTCAAGGATGACCCCAATAATCTGATAGTGAAAAAAATGCAGCTTGAGATCAGGTAGACTAAACTATACAAGTACAGTGAGAGTTTAATGATTTGGGTCAAAATAGAGTAAATAATCTGATAGTGAAAAAAATGCAGGTTGAGACCAGGTAGACTAAACTATACAGGTACAGTAAAAGTTTCATGATTTGGGTCAAAATCAGGTGACCACTTGAGTAACTTCATTGATTTGCCTGCGATATTAAGATATTTATTGGAGAAAATTCGGGTGTAGTCTTTAGCCAATGTTAGTTGAATCATTATATGTCTCCCGTCTATGAGTCTCACTTTCCACTTGTCTACTAGTTTAAGATCATCAGTACTCTTTCTGATAACTTTCATAGGTGGGTGCCCCCACTAAAATTTTCCAATAAGAGCAAACTTGAATTTTTTCGTCAGGGTAGAAATTTCCGAGTCAGAGAAAAAGATTGCTGTTTTTTCATCTTTCCTACTTTCCTTCTTAACGAAAGGGCAATCATCTGTACCATCGCAACAATCCTTATAACATGAGGGGAATATCAATGCGGACTACACCTGAGAGTTACCCACCACGTCAGCAAAGGAGGCCTTTGCCGGTTCAGCCATAGAAGAAGGAGATGCCATCATATCAAGGAGATGTGCCGACGTTCACCTGCAGCGTGTTCCTGACAAGCAATCAACTGTTGTTGTCGGTCGGAGAGAAGCACAAATGCAGACGCAAAGAGAAGACTGTTGCGGTCGGGCCGGATAAAAGCGCAGGTGCAGACGCAAACAAATGAAGCGTCAAAACAAAATGAATGAAACTGTCGGGCGCAGAAGCAGATCGTTGAAACCCGCAAGTCGACGCAGACGTGAGCCAATATGCAACCGACGATACACGCAGACGCAGACCGTAGCAAGAGTTGACAAAACGAGTTGCGAGCTCCTCTCGAAGAATCAAATGCGAATGAAGGAGAAATCAAAAGCCATTGGTGTATACAAATTCATTTTACCATTATCATTTTTTTATTTCTCAACTTGTCTATTTATATCTTTCTTACATCTATTTGCTTTGGCTTTGCATCCTATTAAATTTGGATTCGTTAATTTTTGAAGGCCATTATATTTGATGAGGAAAACTTTGTTCCTCCTTGTATGGCTCTTCACTTTGTTTCTTGACAAATGTTTTCTTGAAAGCCTTTGTAATGTATAGTCATTGATCTATTGGTAAAACTAAACTATGTTGTATGATGTACTCCAACACACGCGTTCACTGTACTTTTGTCTATTTATTCAGGACAATTCAGTTTGTAATGTAACTTCTTTATCGTATTTCTTTTCTTTTTATAATTAGACAAGACGATCTCATTCTATTGTCCTATTTCTAATTTTTGTCATCCTTGTATTTATGTAACGAATAGTTTTTTAATTCAGGTATTGGCTTTATGCAGCGGTTAAACTCAGGTGTTTGCTTGTGACTAATGATGAAATGAGAGATCACATATTCGAACTCCTAGGTAGAAGTTTTTTCCCTAAATGGAAAGAAAGGCATCAGGTACACACTAGCGATCTTTTAAAGTTCCATGGCACAATTTGTTAACATGTAGCTATAATTCTTGTTCCTTTGTATCTAGCATGGTCTGACATTCTATTTTAAGCATTGTTTTTCTTATGACTAACTGCATGATATGTTTGTCATGCTTGCAAATATACTAGTTAGGTATCATGTATTAAGGTTTTGAAACTACCTATTTTCCTTTGCCATTTTTATTGTTTAGCAATAATGATGAAAGCCCCGCATCATTACTTGGTTGTGCTTCTTTAAGTAGCTTCTTTGTTTCTTTAAATGATGTATGTTGTATTTATGCCACTCAAATTGATGTATGATACTTTAAGATATTGGATTTTAAATGCAACTAGATGATGTGATGGATAAAAACATTAAGATTGGGCATTTATAGTTTAAAAAGCCCACCCATTAAAACAAGTACGTTCTTTTGACATAAACTTAAAAATATGAAAAATTCTAGCCAAATGATCTACTAATCATTTAATTATTTAAATTCAACAAAAAAATTAATAGCCATAAAATATCAGTGACTTTATTAAAATTTTCACAAGAAATAAAATCTCCTAAGAATCCTCATAAAAATTATAATAGGATATTTAGAAAATAAGTTTCAAGAAAATAATTCACAAAATAAGAGAAAATTATGTCTCACGATGGCATTGGGAGATAATTTCTCTCAAAAGTTAAGCAAGCATTTGCACCACATTTGAAGGAATCCAATATCCAATAGGCACACACAAGATTGATGAGGACATTTGAAATTTAATCAAGTCATTTGTTTTTACTTTACATGTCTAAAATATGGACTTTGTGAAAGCATTATTCTCTTTTTTGTAGTTGTTGATGGCTTCTAAAAAGTAGTTTATTTTATCCTATATGTAAATTGCGTTTGCATACCATATTACAAATTTATATTTTTAATTAACTATTTAAATTGGAAAGGTTACCTAAAGCATTTGTTTCTATATATACATGAAATTCATATGTAGTTTTTGAAAAACTTTGAAAATTTGAGCTCAGTCAAGATTATTAACTATTTATCACTTACAAGTCGACGATTAAACTAAAGTGGTCATTACGAGTTTAAGTTATATGGTGTGTCCCGCCTAAAGAGCAAAAAAATGGGTGTAATTTGATGCTATCAATGGCTGAATCATGTATTAATAGATCCACAGTTGTAATTCCATTTGGAGTTTTCTTGGGTTATCAAATCTGAAAATCTTTAGACTCTGTTGAATTTCTTATTGAATCTTGGCCCAATGAATTCATGTAATTATTTGTAAATCCTATGCATTATTGCATGAAAAGATTTGTAGGGAATTAAAAATAATTATAGCAATTATAATTCAATGGTTGATGTGCTTACGTGAGATATGAATTTGAAATCATGAGATGGAGTAATTGTGCACTTAAATCCAGAAAAATTTTCTGCATAAGCCTTTAAGAAACTAATTGTATGAATGGTGTAGACATACAAATGTTGCATCATGTTTCTCAGGACTAACGTTTACATGTAGAAATTTCAAGTACCAGTGACAATTGTATTTTCAATGTATATGATCTGACTTTATTTTATGAACCTTTTTCCATATCTTTGAAGTCTTCCCTTTTCTCGCCCTTCTATGAATTTACATCCAAAAATTTACTAGACATGCTCATTTAGATAATGCTTAAAGCTATTATTGATGATGGGACTATGTTACCTGCTGATGATGAATATTAGATGTATATTATACATTGGCGTGATGAACTATTATGTGATATGATTATACTATAAGAAGCATAAATAAATATGCCTAGATTTACTTATAGATATTCTATGCTCAATTTAATGGAGGCGATTTTTTTTTGGCCGAAGGCTAAAATGTAGGAGTTTTGTGAATTTATGAAATTTCAGATGTAGGGTCCCAAATTTTACCTTCTATTCGGTTTAAATCTGGATTTACTAAAATCCATGGGTAGGGTGGATTTATGATTTACGCATTTACATTTTTACTAATGCTAAATCCGGCATGCAACCAAGCAGCCCCAAAGAAGAGAAAGTGATGATTTATACAAGCTATATCAATGTATTTATTTTATTTTATTTTGTTTAGTGTAAAATATGCCTATGATGTTGACCTCTATACAAAGGGGATGTGTTCTCTAGAATGATTGAATACTCTTTCAGATCTTACTCCTTACACTTTAACTCATCCCATTGAATCACAATCACATCTGTAGAGTTCAACATCACTACTACTACGCTAATTAGTTTTCACTCCTCATTGCACTTCCTATACACTAATGCAATCCCTCTATTCAGCTGCTTTCTTATGTATCTAACTATACTTTCTACTATTTTTCTATGGTTTTTACTATTTCTACCATTTGCAGTTGTTTTGTTTGTCCCTACTTGCTGATTGCCACCTTTTGTTTCTCATAGGGCTATTAATCTGCCTTTCCTGCCTTCTGTCACTTAGTCGTCCTCCTGCTAATTGCTGCAGTTGTTTCACTGCCTTACTAAANCGGTCTTAAATGGAGAGTATTACTGGAGTTTGGTAAAACATGATTGTAGTGAAGTATGCAAATCAAACTAATTAAAGTATGTTAGTGACATTTGTTTGAAGGGAAAGCACTGAAGAAGCTTTTTCAAACGAGGCCCAAGTCCGACTCCTGGAGGATTTCATCGAGTGAAATTTGTTGAATAGTTTCTATTAGCTGCAGATAGTGCTTGTTGCATTAAAATTTGTTGTTTCTGAGTGGACTTAAATATTTTGTGCGATTCCTTTTTTTTGGGTTTTTTGAGGCTATTAGGATCCCTGGAAAATGTAAAATTAATTTAAATTGAAATAAAACTTCAAATTTCCTCATATCTTTTGTGTTTATATCGGAGGTGTCCTTATTGAGTGCTTTACATGCATGGATGAATACTAGGGCGAGTCTGATTTCTATCATTATTTTCGTCATTTTCATTGTTTAGTTGTTAGTTTTGGTGCGTGGTTGAAATCTTGCCAAGTGATATATAGGCTAGATTTTCTTTTTGAAGCACAAACTTGATTGTTGCTTAAATTTTATGTTTGCCATTATTTTTCTTGTAGAATTTTGCATTTTAGGCACTTGTTAAATAATCATCCGAAGTGAACAAAGTACATTTTTTTTCCTCACAGTAAAGGATATAAGGTTTCACTTTGGTGGCTAGATATTATCCTGGATCACATTAAAAATCTTAGATCCTTAATCTCTACATTAAATCGGTAGCATAACCTAGATTAGTATAATATGACACTTAGAAGTGGGACAAATTATCAGGGTTATTTGATAGATCCCCAAAAGGGTTAAATAATGCTGCTTTAGATATTATTTATTGTATTAATATAAAAAAAATACATCATGGCTTGCCTCTACTGAACAATTTTGTTGCATTTCAGGTAAAGTACAGTTTTGTTAAAGGTCATTTGGTGCTTAAAATGCCACCTCCATATTCTCTAGTCATCCAGGTATAGTTTCAATGGTTTTAATTTTTGTCAATCCTGTTGAAGAACCCTTTATTCTAATCCACCTTATTCCCATTTTGTCATCTTTTAGGAATCTGAGACTGGATCATGGCATGTTCCATTAGATGAGAACAGCCAAAACGAGAGTTCTAGGACTTGGTTGTGCATAACTAGACCAGTGTCAAGCAAATCTCTAGAGGTAAGATACCCTCATGCCAACCATATTACAGCAGTTGGAATTCATAATGGTGAATATTTGTGCTATAAGAATGGCACAAATTCAATCACTAAACGTAAAAGGAAAGAAAGATCTCCATAAAAGTCACATGCCCACTAAATCTTGTATTAGTAAGTTTATTAGCCATCTCTTCTTTATTTTGGCAAGTTTGGCTGAAGCTTGCACAATGGGCGTGCTTGGATGATTTTCTCTGTTGTATTGTAACAAATGTTATTTATTTGGTATTTATTATACTGTTTTTTAAATTTGTTATTCAAAAATGAAACATAAGAAGTTTGCAGCAGTTTTTATATTGTGAAGTTACAAAATATGTTAGTATTTTGTGAAACTACGCATCAGACTTCAAAATTAGAAACATGTGTAAGAATTTCGCCATCTTTTGAGATCAAAATTTAGGTATTTCTATTTTGAAAGAGTTGAGAGTAAATTTTTTTTTGGAGAATGAAGATGGTACAAATCTCTCTTCAAGTACAATAGTCTCTGAAGTTAATTTCTTTGTCATTTTGTGCACCCACTGCCCCCCTTTTTGATAGTTATAAATTTTGCTATTTATTACAGTGCTTGCTGTAGTAGCTGTATTAAAAATTATTTGAATGTTGAAGTTGACCTAATGGAACATTTTTTTTCTTAATAATTCGAGTTAAAATTGATCTTTAAATCATGATTTATTAATTTTAAAACAAATTGTTTATCCTTCATAGTTTATGTTACTCTTCAATGAATTTGCAAGCATACCTAATTGACATTTTCTCCTTATTAATGCTAATTTGAAATGACACTAACATCATGTTAACAAAAAATCCGTCAGGAATATATATGGTTGGAAGAAAAATACAAGATGTGCATAACACACGAATGGGTCTATTATAAATCAACCATGCCCCACAAATGTATCATTATAAAACAACCACAGCACGAATGATAGGATAGCTATGGGTACTGGGAAAATGTTTTTATTTATATAATATATGCTTTGTATGAGTTGTTTCAAATGAATTTTAAAACTTCATTATGGTAATAAAAAAGAAAAAGTAAGAAAAAAAGGAGAGTTTTAGGTAAACGTTTGGTTGGACTCGATCTCATTTTTGCAGTCCTTATAGTTAAGAGAGAAGAGAGACTTAAGGTATTAAGATAAAACTTTCCAGAGAATGTTGGAACCCTACGACACTGGCTTGGAGGCTGTTGCATACCAAGCTTTGAATTTTCTTGGATCCCTATAATGTGGGAATCACTTTCTCGAACTTGATCAGTTGTAACGGGGTTGGTTTTCTTGCTAATCGATGCTCCCAATTCCCAATCCCAAATGATGTGATTTGACTCAACCCTTTCTAGGAGGTCCTTTCCCTTTTAATTATTCTTGGAGGTCTATCTGCTTTGCCTCTATCCTCGACAACTTCGGTAGCTTCTTTGACTACTCCTTTGCTTTCGATATAATCTCAGCCTTGCATATGACATCTTCCTCCACCTAGGCTTAAGCGCAAATCTATTCTCTGTCACTCCTTGAATTTCTTTGTGCTTTCCTCACAGTGATGCTTCCTTGCATCAATGAGGTTGCTCAACACCAAACTGTCATTGGGTGCTTCCATGCTACCTCTGGAAACACAATATAGGGAATGCAAACAACCATAAACTGTCATTGGGCGGTTCCATACTACCTCTGAAAACACAATATAGGGAATGTAAACAACCATGTTGGACCTTCGCCTCATTATCTTGAGCTGATAGATATCGCTCCGTTATGGTTGATCTATTTCAATCTTTGCCACCACCCAAGACGGTTACCAGAAGAGTGATGCATTCAATGATTGTCTAGTCACGTTATTGATATTGACTGAATGAATGCCTTTGGAAATTCCTTAATCTTGTTGATCATCATCTCAAGGAGAGGTTAGAGATGCAGTTTGGGGATTTGCGAGTGCTTGATTATCTTAAGAGGAGGAGGCCCGCATAGCTGCCACCTGCTGTGATAGGGATATATTTAATATCCTTGCCCCTTTCTATTCATCACCTGGCTAGAATGGCTAGATACAACTAATTCCTTTTATTAAGTGGAATGGGGACCAACCCTGTCAACTTATTATTGGTCATGCTCTTTTGGGGTGAAGCTTCTTTTCTTTTATTAGATTCCTTAGCAAGAGACAATTTGTAACTTAGATTCAAGGAGTCTTCCAGTAGAAGGACGAAAAATCTTCCCTGATCTTGGGTGTGAACAAGGTGCCAAGCAATAATATCAACCTCTGAAGATTGGATTCCTCGAAGAGTTGAATTTAATCACTGCACGTCAGGGAGAGTGATGAGTTAGCTGTTCCACTTGTTCTTCATCAAGATTTCCAACCTTTAGATCATTGACAGTTGAAGATGGCGACCATTCGTAGTGCACATTAACAGAGTTGGACGTATGCTATGTAGCGATGAGATGATAGTTTATTATGAAATTTCTGATTTTTTGTGGAAACGAAAGATATAATCTGTGAATGAACCGTGTTATGTAGTTGGGATGGAGATTGATTAAGGTTTTATTTTGTTCAATAAGATGTGATAGTGAAACTATTTCCCTGACATGAAGTTGATGCGATCCTTAAAATTAGCTCAAGTATCAGAAGTCATGACCATTGTTCCCATGTCAAACAATGTTAAAAGATAATTGATGTTGAGAATTTTCAACTACTGCAATGGAAGTTCTCAAGAAATATATCTCGAAGACTCTTAAGAACTTTTCATGAAGCTTCCTCTTGAGATTTTAGTGTCACATGGGCAATGTTTGTCATTATAAATCTTTTTGAGAGAATCATGAATGTCAATTTTTATGGAATTGATGACTCAGAGGCATTACAATGCCTTTAAAGAAGATGTTGGACGCCATAAAATGAATTGGATATGCATTTTAACGAATTTGTTGATCTTCAAATTTAATGGATGATTGTTTTTAATGTTAGATCTACTCTGATTTTTATTATATATTTAGTTTATTGTTATTTGTTTTTTTTTTTAAAACTCGGAGTCGCCAGCTTTTCTATTTATGTGTCATCGTCATATGCTTCCCTTTTCCAAATAAATTTCTCTCTCGAATCATGTAAATGATGTGAAGAGGAGAGATTGGAAAAGATGAAATATACGACAAAGATAGACAAACAAATTTTAAAAAAAAACATGGAAAGCTTATGTAAAGGTAATCCTCATGTGATAGTTCGAGAGTAACCTCCGAACAAGATTGGTTCGAAATACCTTGAAATACAGTATCCACGAAAATAATCCATGCATAAGTCCCCCATAACCATAGAACCGAAAAGATTATTTTTGTTCTGGGGTTAAGAACACTCCCAAAAGAACGTATCCCTTTGGTTAATTACATATTGAGGGATACCCAAGAATACTCTCGATAAAAGAGTCTTGCTTACATTATTATAATTGGTAAATAGGTCACCAAAATGATTGTTATTTCACAAGGACATTCCCGATGTTTTCAAAGCTTTCGCTAAGCCACGAATCAGAGAATGAGTCCATACATCCCAAATGGTTAGCGGTTTATTGGCGACCGGGCCTATGAAATAACCAGGTCGATTCATAGGGTGCACGGTATGCTTTCAAGACCAAACTAGGTCATAAGGGTAGAGGCTGAATCATCATATCCCAAACGGGCAGCGACCTATTCGCAATTAGGGACAACAAGAATACATCAACGACGTGTCAAAAGGATGGCAAGGCTCAAAGGGGCTCAACAAGGGAGGGGCAGAGTAATCCTAAATAGATATAGATAGCCTGGTCAGTATACCACAGATCCATCACCCCAAGCTATTAGGACTCTAAGTCAATCTGGTCGTGAAGGTAGTCGACCTAACACAACTTCAGACTCATTTTCAACAATCTGTGAATTGCGTCGTCCAAGGAGACCTCGATAGCCCTAAGGTCAAAGGAAAAATACTCTAATCCTATGGCCTATGCAGGTAAAGCTCATGTTGAAAACACTCTCATCAAATGACTTACTCCTCGTTTGGGTTGGGGAAGTCTTTAACATCCTAAGCGCATTAGACAACTATCTAAGTAGAAATCTATGCCGGATCGGTCGGGTTGAAGATGCACGGGGTTTCTCCTTGGGGCATGTAATATGATACATTTATTTAGTCATAATTGTGGGGGCCCTATTAAGTATGATGAGGTGTAAAGTCACGCATACAAACCATTTTAAAACTGACATGAAGTCTATGCAGAAAAGTAAAATACAGCTTTTAAAAGTCCTGAATATTTTAATTCTAAATCTTAGTTAATCTTAATGTTTTATTTTTAAGATTTTGTAGAAGTTTAAAATTTTAGGGTCCTTAATGAGCCTAGGTGATTTGCACGATTCCCAGACAAAACACAAGCCAATAAAGGATGAAGCCAATCCAAGCATACAAACATGTAAGAAAGTAGGAAAAACAAACCAAATATAAATAATAAATGGACGGTGTTGCTAGGTAGGCAACATATTCCAAAAAGAAAAAAAGGGGACCAAACTATACAATGATGTAAAATGTGGAATTAAGACTCGGGATGTGGGTATTTTCTTCTGGTCCCCCGCCACGTGATTCCCGTGCTAAACGCCTTAGAACCTATGCCCGTATGGCTGTATCTTATTTCCACTATAGACTCTCCTAAGGACTTTAAAAAGTAGATCAAGAAAAGTAGAAAAGGACTCTACCTGCACGAAAATATTTTAACACAAAAGTTATCTACATGCAAAATATCTGAGCCATGCGTGGCGGGAGGGTCTAAGCGGCGTCTGCAGAAAAGAATCAGTATATAAATCATTACACTACTCCTCCCTTTTTGTATCTGTGTGTGAGCGTTCATATTTATTGGTGTGGTTCTTTGCAGAAGACCGACCTAATATACTACCACACATTTTAAAATTGGTAAACATACAAACACACCAAAAACACAAATGTTGTTGTCTGGGTAGGGCAATCAAATCGGCAAAGAGCAATAGTCAAACATCGAAAAAGACTACCTTGCACCCTATTCCTAGTCTAGCACATAATCTAACGAGAAGTGTCATAACATCTAAGTACTCACGGTAAAGTCTCCGGGTATGTATGATTTTAACGGGGTCGTCACACCGGCCCCGTCCTAAATATCCAAAGGATCTATCAAATGTCACCCAATATGGATTTTTTTAAAAAAAGATTGATCTTACATATGGTTTAGCTTGCTATTTGCATAATTTTAAAATTATGATGTAATAATAAGTAGAAAAAATAATTTCTTATTTTAAAATGACTTAGCTTGTTATTTGCATAATTTTAAAATTAGGATGAATATAAGAAGTAGAAAAGTAATTCTCTTATTTTAAAATAAGATTATTAAATACAGACCTGTAACATGCCAGACGACAAGTTAGATCATCTGGATCCTTAGCACAGTTATACCTGTGTCAATCCCGATGCTTTAACTCGTACTACTCGCTGAGATCTACCCGGTGAATAATGCTTGTTAAAGCATCATAACCGACATAGGATCACTCATCTATAGAGTGACTCACTATTAGAGCATGTAGACAAATGAAAAGCATCACACAAGGTTCAACACCGTGATTACTCAACTAGGGTATGAGCAAACACGATGGAAGATCATCAAGTAACATGCACATGATTGAACTGAAATGCATACATGTTGCATACTCAACGGGTTCAGTGGCTCTAAGTCATGATCCAAATGGAGTGAACAACGTGCAAAGCTTGTGGCAACCAAATGGTGCCACTAAAGGTGAAGGGTGCATCCTCCTTTAGGGAAATTCACTCACCACAGACTAGTATAGCTAGCTGCAAATCACTGAAGGAATGTGAGTATCAAGCCCCGAACGCATGTGATACACATGTGAGGGAGATAGCGCGGTGACGGTGCTCGAAAGGCACCTAATATGGCAGGTGTTGAAGGCAAAATATCATGCAAATGAGTTCATTAAAATGCATATCAAAAAATATTTTTATGCACACATGTGGGAATGCAAACCAAGTCGTGCACTGTCATGCAAATGTAAATGCAAAACATACATCATGCAAGTGATGTTGGCCGTTTGACTCATTGAGTCGTTGGGGTAGTCAATTGGGGAAGTCATTGCTAAAGGGTCGGTCGGATTGGGGGCGGCTGATTAGACCCGAGTGTTTGATCAACCGGGCCGTAGGGGTCTGTCGAACCAAAGTGGTTGGCTGGCCGGGTCCTGGTGGATGGTCTGGTGGATGGTCGAACATAAGTGATAGTTTGATCAGAACGAAGGTCGGCTGGCCGGGACGTGGTGATCGGTCGAACGTAAGTTGTCAGCGGAGTGGTCCGGGGCGGCCGGTCGACTAGGCCGGGGTGCCCGGTCGAACGTAAGTGATCGGTCGACCGGGTCGAGGCGACATGTTGGATGTAAGTGGTCTGTCTACCAGGCCGGTGTGGTCGATCAGACCGACGTGTATACACTATACGCAAAATACAGAGACATTTATCATGACAAATCATATGATGCCACACAAATGCTAATGCCCAGTAGCGAGTCCTACACATCCTAGCACTCTTGCATAGGTACCTACGTTTCAACACATGGATATGCAACATAGTCATCTCCGGCTTTGGCGACGGGTGTGGGGAGTTTCGCTCTTTGATTCCTTGAAGGAGAAATTTTCCACTATTTATAGGATGAACTAGCTACAGAGATTTTTTCATCCTATAAAACCCAAGTGCTTCAACCACTCCATAGAAGTTTAGAACCCCCAAAACTACGGGAAATATTGATTCCAATCGATTTTGAGTTTGGGCTAAGGCTTTTATAAGCGTATGACTCGGATTAGTAGGAAATTTGTCCACGATGGATTCCTATCCTAGCGGCTTTCTCTAGGAAAACAACCACAAAGCCTAATCATCTAACACTATCCTAAGGCTAGCTAAGGAAACAAAAATGCAAGGGAAAAAGAATATCACCTACATGGTGCTTGATGACGTCCCCAATTGCAAGGATGAAGCTCTCCTCAAGTGGAGAGTGACTCCTCTTCTCCTCCCAAGCGAGAGAGGAAGCTCTCATCGCCAGAGAGAACATCGCGGTCACAGGAAGCCTTCTCCAATGTAGTGAAGAAGCTCTCCTTTTAGAAGTAGACTTATCGCCTTCCCTCGCTCTTGATAGTTGTCCAAGTTCTCTCACCATCTCCTAATGATTTGTGGTAGAAAAAGCAGAAAAGATGAAGAATAAACATGTTTTGGTGGAGGAAAATGGAGAAAAGAAGAAGAAGAGGAAGAAGGATGTTCTTCTTTATTTGATCATCTCTCCAAGAGCTTGCCCTCTCCTTCAAACCTCTCTCAAACTTCACCCCCTTTTTTAGAAAATGTGAGAAAGAAGAAAGAGAGCACTCACAAGGAATCAAGTAAACCAGAATAATGAAAACAGGAAGAAGAAGAAGCGTTCTCTTCTTCAGTTGAGCTCATTTTCTCCAGAAAATCTCCTCTTAAACTTTCTCCCTCTCAGTTTGAAAAATAGTGGAGTATCCTCTCAAAATGAGCTCTCCTTGTCTCTTTTGTTTGGCTTGCCACACCCGAAAAATCTTGTGCACGGTCTGTTTCATTGATTGACTTTCTGCTTGACACAGTCTGGGGGAGCATCTCCTTTTATGGAAAGGGCATAACTTGATGTGATCTTCCCTTAATTTGCCTTGGCCCATTCCATAAGCTTCATGGGAACCATATAAAGTTTTCCTGAAATGGTCCCTTCCATCTGCATGATTCAGTCGCGACACAACATTTTTTTTGCAGAGAAAAGTAATTGGGCGCTTTTGCTCCCAAATGGGTGCAAAAGCGCTTGTCTCTCAGTTTATGTCGATTTCATTCTGAGCACTAAAACGACTGCAGTGGCGTAGAAATGGAGTCTCCTCGGGTTGACGAACATTGTGTGCAAAAAGTTGGGGTGCTCGAGTGCCCAACAATGGCGTAGAAGCGACCATAGGCAAAACAACGATCATCTGATCGCTACTCGAGAGGCGGGCACAAAAGGCACCCATAGAGTAACTTGCGCCTTTGAAAGAGTCACTAAACATATGTATGGGCTCTTTTGCGTCTAAGCTCCAAAGGGGCTTGGTTCTTTTGCCTTCCGTGTGTGCGCAGCTTGGCGTAGATGACGTTTTATGGATCCTTCGACTACTGAAGATTGTTCAGGAGTGAAAAAGGGTTCTCCAACATCGCGGAGGACACCAGTGGTGCACCGTATCGAACGAAAATCACTGCCCTGGCCCAAGTATGGCCCGAATGTTTAAAACTCAATTTTGTGCTCGGATGTCCATAGGAGGCTTTAATTGATCCAAAAGCTAAGGAAAATCATGTATCATTAAAATATATTCCGGGGGCTTTAATTTGGTGATTTTAGTGCCAACAAGACTCTCAGACCCCCATGCTGATAAAAAGGTTTGGAATTCAGTTTTTTTTAAAAATACACGTGGGAGAGTTTGATGACTTCCCTTGTCCATTAGAGGTTCTGATTTGGCGGATTATGGTCTTTAAACACTGAGATAGACATTAAACATGTCCTGTATTGGAATTAACACCACCTCGCATTGAATTCTTCCAGGTAGGGCTACATTGAGATCAGCCCTAGTCCCGTGCTCGAGGCACGCATCGGATGGTCCGTATAAATGTCCTAGGCTACCGGAAGTTGTAAACAGTTCTGTAGCACTCAAGTGGACACCGACATATATGACATCCAAAAGTGATGCATGCATTTACTTTCTAGGGAATTATACAACTATAAATAATAATAATCAAATCTCTTAGGGAGGAGGCAATACATTTACGAACATTGAATACATAAGTTCATTCCATGTGTGTTTTATTTTTAGGCACATAACTCACTCTCTCAAGCCATTCGTATTCATGATAGAGATATTTTTTTTGTATTATATTCTTCTCATCCAGTGAATTTTTGGTTTTGACCTCATCCAGTGAATTTTTTGTTTTGACTTGCCTTTCAACGGACGCCTGTCATATAATCAAACTAATTTTAATTTTTATGTTTATTTTTATTGCAGTTGTATTTTCTTTTTCTCATTTTAGAGTACTCCATGTTTAGTTTTCCCGAAATTTCTGAATTCTTTTCTCTGAATAAGAATTCAGAATTCCATACCAAGGATTTGTCAAGCTCTTATGTCATTATTCTTGCTTAGTTTATGTGATGAGTTCTACTATGAAACCCTAAGTAACATCATTGGGACATAGAGAAATTGTGCTTTAATGACATACAAAACAATATAATCTTACTAAATTGCCGCCATGAATTTCTTCATTGTGGTATTTTTAAACTCTCCAACTATAATGATAATAATCTCCACAATGGTCACAAATTAGGATGGTATGCCATGATCATTGCTCGTAGAGATGCATTATCAAAATATGAGTTATATTTTCAGACAAAATCCTTGATTTGAAAATACTTTATTGAGTCCAACAATTTGTTTTTTAGTTAACTGATGAATGTTATTATAGAGATTTAAGTTCTGCTTGAGACAGTTTCATTTGCCTATAAAATAGCTATATACTTATTGTGAAAAAAATAGCTTTCTTATAGTTGATGTGTGCTTTAGAAATTAGGAGGATTTACACTCATAAAACAATTCTTATGAATTCACATTTTTAGAATGTAAGCTTAAGAAAATTGAAGGCATATTGACTAACGCCAATGATCTGAATAATACAACAACAACAAACATTTATTTCACTACACATCGATTGAAATGATTCATATCATGATTTTTTTTTTTGACAAAAATCTCATGTTGACTATCGACTATCTAACACAATCATTTATTTTATACATTCGGAGCTTAAGACCCAACAATGATTAACTGATATGAATAAAAAAGCAATGAAAAGAATTACCTCCAACAAACTCTTAAATAGTTTGCATATTCTCCTTCTTATCTTATTGTTTTTATTCCTATAGAATTTGATTGAGTGTGCAACCCGCCAGCTGCATACCTCATTAGCTGCTTGCATTTTCCTCAAGCATGTGACTTAATCGTTACCTTCACTTCAGTAGCTCAGTTTTTCTCCTCCTCATTTTCTTCTTCAATCATCCACTTTGTTTTAGACATCTGTGTTACAAACAGAAAATGAAAACTCATCCACTTTGTTTTTTTTTTGTAATATCCAAAGCACAGAGTCAGCTAAAGTAGCTTCAAAGCTTCTCAAAAATATTTTTGTATATGAAGAAGGTCTAAACGGAAGTATTCACGTCTAGTGTTGCTTTACTTCTATTCCATCTTCTTTGATTGGGATTTTCTGACAGGTTCTTGTACATTTAGATAATGATGTTGGTAAAATTACTAACCTTCTTTAATTTATTCCAATACAATTCTTATGTATTCACAAATCTAGCACCTAAAGTATGATGTTTACACTAATTAAAATTTGGTTTCATAAACATATGCATGGTTTGATGTGATGTTAAGGATTTGAGTACTATAAATGTAAATATGAAAGTTTGGGTGTTGGATGTGTAAATACATAAAAATTCTGGGTATGTATGTAAATGCCTATTATTATTATTATTATTATTATTATTATTATTATTATTATTATTATTATTATTATNTACATAAGAATTGTGCGAATGTATGTAAATGTCTATTATTATTATTATTATTATTATATGTTATTAATTGATTTTGGACTTGTGAGAAAGCTATGTACATATGGCTTGTACATTATTATGAATAAAATATTTAATTTAGAGGAAATGCACAATGGTATGTGGCTTCACGCATATAGTTACACGCCCATAAAACACTAATAATTTTTCGTGTGTATGACTTTAGTGACTGATTCACATGTAGGAAGAGTGGATGTGCTAATAATGT